>JAESVK010001074.1:261119-327289 GCA_017140935.1 Hamamelis virginiana
GTTTTTTGTCATATGAAATTATTGGAATGCAATTATATTATTCCATAGTTAAAAAAAAATCCTGATTATTTTGGAAAATTGATCGTTGTATTAGATATTGTACTTACGAATGTTATATCTGCAAAAAATCACAGTGATCCAACAGTCGATTTTTTGGAAATGTCACTGAGAAAAGCTGTGACAGATTTTGGTGGTCACCGTTTTTCATAACTATGTTTTGAAATTCTGACATTGGATCACTGTGATTTTTTGCGTAAACGACATCCATAAGTACAATATCTAATCCAATAGTTAATTTTCCAAATTATGCATCTATATATACCTCCTAGACACATAGCACTATCATGTAATAGGCATATGATGGGTGTTATGTGTCTAGAAGGTTATATATAACCGGCACACCGAATAATTTCTAGCTTGAGACGGGAAATTAGTTGGGCTAAAGGTCCATATGCATTACCTGTTTTGCATTGCCATTGTGTCAATCCTTATTTAGAAAGATGAATAGAGTAATTACCAAAAAGTGCCAAAAAGTGCAAGACTAATGGAATGCATCAAATCAAAGCCCTTCCACAACTGATGTCCACGCTTAGGCGGTTCTCACTCTAGATAGTTTTCACTTTAGTAGCATATCAATCCTAATAGCTAGGTAAAATAAGCATGAAAGTAATATATGATTGTGGGATGTACATTTTCAAAAATTGACCATTAGATTAGATACTCTTCTAATGGATGTAATGCATACCAAAAATCATGGTAATTTAATGTCAACATTTCAAAATATAGACTGTGCAAAACTATAACTGTAAAAAATTGTTATAGTTTTTCTTAGAAACTAACCAACCGTTGGATCACTCTGATTTTTGGCATGCATGATATACATAAGTAGATATATAATCCAATGGTCGGTTGGTTTTAAAATTTTAAAATTTTGGGCATACAAGTGACCAACATTAATGGAGCTAACGTTGGGTGATGAGAGAGGGGGCTAGAAATTTTAAAATTCCCGCCTAACTGATAGGGCTACATACTCTCTCTCCTCAAATCTCCAAAAAAGCTACCATTTTCTCTCTCTTCATGATCCAAAGTGCGCTCTCTCCTCACGATCCAAATTTCCTCTCTCTCTCTCTCTCTCTCTCTCTACCCAAATCAGTGTTTCTACTCTTGGCAGCTAGTTCTCTCTATCTCCTTTCGACAATCCATTGCAAGATCTTGCTCTCTCTATCCTCCTTCATAGCAATTAATCTCAAGAGATCTTTGTGCTTTCAACAAAGCGCTGAAATCATTGTTGCTCTTTGTGCTTTCTCTCTCTAATAGGTAAAAACACTGATCTGGGTTCATTTTATAAAAGGGAAAATGTCACACTATACATGGTGCACTAGCTCAGATGAGATTCAAATGGTTGACAAAATTCCCCAACAAAATACTTTTCAAAACTGAGCATGAAATGTATGAAAATTGCCACAATGAAATATGTGACAGTCATTCCTAGTTTTTGTATGCAGTATATATATGGTAATATATATATATACACACACTAATAAGACAATAGTCGACTATTTTATTTTCATTTTTTTTCCTTAACTCCTTTCAACCAAGACTGGACATCTCAATGTTCACGTGCAAATGTGAAGTAATAAAACATTATCCCAATGACAGTCAACTATTTCTTACACATTCAAGTTCAAACCAGATGCATATAAGCTTATAAATTAGTAAATATACTTATAGTTTTATAATTGACTAAAACATAATATTAAATTTAGTAGTCGACTAATTCAACATCAAAACCATTGCTTTCTGTAAATGACCATGGTATATTCTCACACCAATCATTTTTTCTTTCCTCTCTTATATTTGTTGCTTTATTTTCATCCTAAAGCCAAAGAACTCATAAATATAAACAACAAAAAATCTCCATTGTACTCAGACAGATCTCACCCAAAATAATTTTGTGACATCTTCAAAATATACAAAAAAACAGATCAGTTTTTTTTATAATTCCTTTCCATTCATTACTTTTTTGTACTTTTAAAAATATACATAAACAAATCAGCTTAACAATAAGAACATCTTCATGTTGACCTGATTCAAGTTGCATTAGGTCAACTGACCTCAATTACAACTATTTGCACAATATATTTTGAAAAATTAACCGTTGGATATAATACCCCTCTTATGTATATCATGGTTGCCAAAAATCGTAGTGATCCAACGGTCTATTTCAGAAGTGGTTTTTGGCAGCCATGACATACATAAGAGGGGTATCAAATCCAACGGTCAGTTTTTCAAAATATACTGTGTAAATGATTGTAATTAAGGTGATTTGATGCAACTTGCATCAAGTAGACTTAACCTTAGCATTCCTGTAGAGTTGATTACCCATTACTATCTAACATAAGCGTTTTATACCATTAGGTCCCAGAGTTTTTTACATAACAAATAGGCAAAGGAATTTGAAAATCTCATAGGCCTCATGCGACAAAATTGAACTCCATACTATAAAGCTATAAACTTAAGGACTTTTAAATAATTTTTCTATCGATTTAAGTGTTTCTAATTTTACTAAGGGGAGAGTGGAAAAAAAATGAGAAGATCATTAGCCACATTATCATGGATACAAAAATTAGGTGATTTACTTTTGCAAACATATTTATGTATTTTGTTTGATTTGTATGTGTTAAAAAATATAGAACATAATACTGAAGTAAAAGTTCCATCTTGAGCTCTCTAACCCAAAAATGCATAATTCACTTGTTCTTAATCCAAAATCTTAATTTAAAGAAAAACTACAATTTGATCCCACTATCATTGATTTACATTTTCTATTTCTATAATTTTAATTCGAACACATTAACCTCCTATAACTTTGATTTGTGCGCGTTGCTTCCTTCTGTCAGTTAATCATTGACCTCCTCTTTGAAAATTAAAAAATCATGAAATTCCACTAATATACGTGTAAATACATTAATAAACTAAGATATATAAATACTGCATGCAAAAATAATAAATCTAACACCATTTTTCAGTCAAGGAATCAAATGATTAACTGAAATAAGGTTAAAAAGTGTCACAAATCAAAACGATAGGAATCAATGTATTTGAATTAAAACTGCAAGAATGTAAAATATAGATCTATGATAACTGAGGGAGTTAAATTGTAATTTTTCCTTAAATAAATCGAATCAAAGATATAATTAGGATCTATTGATACATATTTTGATTTTTAGAGGAAAATTTTTGAATTTGAATACTTGCATGAAACCATATGGATGGTTGGAGTTAGGAGAGACTTTTTGAATTTAAACACTTAAAAGGGTATATGGATAAAGGATAGGTTTTCAATTGTTAGGTAGGACACATGTTGACAATTTGGTTTGCTCACCAATCATCCATCATACTATCATCTTGCATAATAGAGAATTATTATTATTATTAATTGTTTTGGTCATCAATCATCCATCATACTATTATCTTGCATAATAGAGAATTATTGTTATTGTTGTTGTTGTTATTTGTACTGTTATATTGATTATCTCTTTTGTTGAAAATAAAGTTAAAAAATTATTTTTGTTGGAGTTTTACCCTAAATTTGTCATCTATCTATACTGATCTTTAAAGGGATAAGTAAATTTTGTCTGGCCACATGACCCACATTTATTTTCCTAAAAAAAACCCCTTATTAACTTGCTAGAAACTCCTATTCAAAATTTCAGAACAAGTACAAGTTAAAGGTCAAATTAGACTTTCTAATAATATGAATTTTGGCTCAGTAGTTCATGTCTCTCCCTTATGGGATGAGTTAGGTTCATAGTTCTATTTTTCATGAATGATAATTGACTCATTTGTTATTCCCATTTCCCATTAAATATTGAGGTAAAATATTGAGGTTCGGATTCTATCCCTCATGGATAAAAATTGACACATTTTTTTATTTTCCTTCTCCGTTAACAACTAACCATTATCCCTACTAATGTATATTTATCTTAAATTTTTTTTTTTTTTTCAAATTAGACAGAGACAAGTAGACTAATTTCAGCATATTGTTTGTTGAATTTAAATTGGACAATGTTAGTTTAATTGTCTTCACCCACTACCCCCTTACTATTTCTTTTGACATGGGATGGAAGTCTCACATTCATGATTAAAAACTTCAATAGCATGTGATGAGAGAAAGTAAGAAAGATAATTAATGCAGCAATCAGACACTCACTCACTTTCCATTTATATCATAAGGATGGACTTGTAACATATATGATTACATGGTCAACATCTTAAATTAATTACTACTCCATCAATTTTTTATTTATTTTTAATTGTTTTGCCAAAAGATAGAAACTACATATCCCTGCACCAACCTCCGATCTATATTTATGAATAACTTTTGATTGATCAAAATATTCTTCTATAATTATAAAAATACATTAAAAAAAATGATCCTCTGTAATTTTACCTATCAAAATGATAAAGGTTTTTTTTTTTTTTTAAATTGAATTAAAGATTAGTTATGAACACTAATTCGTTCGTAAATTAAACCCAATTTCTTAAACATAGACATGATCCATAAAATTCCATTAATCATAATAAATATTTTTTAAATTGAATTTAAATTATCTCTTTAATATATTTCATAAAATTGTACAAGTCTTATTATTTAAGTTATTTATATCTTATTATTTAAGTTATTTTTTTATAAATATTAATTCATTTTTACATATAATTCAATTTCTCAAAGAATTATCTGTTGCATAATTTTCACTAAATTCCTTATTTCTAAGAAAGTACAAATATAATTTTTCTAATAATTTTAATAAATTTTTATTGATTTAGTGTTATTCCTATATAATTTTAATTTTTCAGTTTTTTTCTAAATAATAATTTTTAACAATTTTGAATATTTTCATTCCAATTGTATTGCTCATACTATATTTAATTTGTGGACAAATTACAGAAAATACTCCTAATGTTTAAATTAGATTTCACTTTAGTCCCTATATTATAAAATTCGTCAAAATAGTTGCTAAAGTATTGGTTTGTCTCATTTCAGTCTTTATACTATAAAACGAGCCAAAATAGTCCCTAAAGTATTGGTCAATTACGTTTTAATCCCTATACTATAAAATGCGTCAAAATGATCCCTAAAGTATTGATAGATAAATTAGTGTTGAGAATACAATGAATTAGTGATTGACATGTTGCACAAATATATAGTTCACATAATACTATGATTCTGGAAATTCACCGATATCTAAGAATACTTTAGGTATTTTGAACATTAATTAAGGCACTTGAATGGTGCACCATATTCCTTTTTCATTTATTTTTTAAACTGAAATAACGGTGGGAATGAAAGTGAAACAAATCAGTACTTGAAGGAGTATTTTGACACGTTTTATAGTACAAGTACTTTAGGCATTTATTATGATTTTTACTTGAAAACAATTCATAAAAAATAAAATATGATGAGAAAAATCATGAAACTTCTTCACTATACCAGTTGATACATTAGCAATCTAGAATAAATATTGTATGTAAAAATAACAAGTCTAATCCCATTTTTTTAGTCAAATAATCAAATGACTAACTGATAGGTGTGAAAAGTGTCAGGAATCAAAATTATAGAGGGTCAATATATTCGAATTAAGACTACAAGGGTGCAAGGTGTAAATCAGTGTTAATTGAGCGGATCAAACTGTAATTTATTTTATTTTATTTATTATAAATTATTCACTATATGGAGAAAATAATTTATAAAATATATTGAGAAAAATCATGAAACTTCACTAATATACTTGTAGATACATTAGTAGTTTAGGATGAATACTGGATGCGGAAATGACAAGCTTAACACTAATTTTCATTAAAAAATCAAATGATTGATTGACAAAAATATAAAAAGTGTCACAAATAAAAATTACAGGAAATTAATATATTCGAATTAAAACTGTAAGGATGTAATGTGTATATGGGCGATAGTTAAATGGGTCAAACTATAATTTCATAAAATAATAACACATTAATAATTTGAATAGTAATATTATTAAATTAATATTAATGTTTTAATTTTATTAACGGGAGAAGTGATATGACATAATTGCCTCACTTGTCATACTACTTTGCACATCAAATAATTAATTTTTAAAACAATAATAATTATTTTTTCTTTGAATACATATTGTGTGTTATAAGTCTATTAAAATTAAAATAGAAATATTGGCCTTATTATTACTTTTAGGGAATTTTACCTCAATATTTTTTAATTTTTGAAAACATTATCTACATAAATCCATGTTTTCAAAATTTACCTACATGCACCTCCGTACTATTATTTGGACTTTTTTGCCCTTCTCAATGATAAATTTTATTGGAATACATGCAAAATTCTTACGCATAATCCCCAATATTACTCATAATCCCCAATTTATTGAATAATACCCAATTCCAAAATAATGAATAATCCCTCAAATAACACATAATCCCCAATCCCCATAATTATAAATAATTCCTAATTTTGCTAACAATCCTCAATACCCACACTTTTTAACAATCCCCAATCACCAAATTTACGATAGTACAACTAATCGCTTACCTTTTTACATCAAATTATAACTTTACTTGTCCCATCAAATCATAAAAGGTGTTGAATACCAAAATAACATATAATCCCCAAATTTATTCATGATCTCCGATCCCCACTGCAATTCATAATACACAAAATAATACAAAATCCCTGGCCCAATACGGAATTTTTTTTCTTAACCCCCAAAAAAACTTAAAAATCACCCCAAATTTTTTTTTTTTTTTTTTTTACATAATATTATGATATGAATTTTTCATATTTTTCATGATTGCATAATTAATGTGTTTTGACAATACAAAATTGGAGATTATTTTCAAAATTGGAGATTACATTCAATTTGGGGATTGGGGATCCGTCACAAAATTGAGAATTCACTATAAATGTGGGGATTATGTTATGTGAAGGGTATTTTGGATGAATAAAATATTTTGATAATTAAAAAAAAAGTATATTTATGTAGGTAATATTTCCAACCTATTGAAATATTGAGGTAAAATTCCCTTACTTTTATATTTTTCATTTTAAGAGCGAAATAATATATCAAGTTGATTGATTTAACTCTAACATTATTGTTTTAATATTAGAATTTTAATTGTGTTGATTTAATAAGCAATATGACCCAATCACATTATCACATCATTTGTGATATTACTTTTCATATCAAATAATTAATATATTGAATAATTAATGAAAGAATAATTAATGAAAAAAATAATAAAATGGTTGGAAAAAATAGCACTATTGGAGTAAAATTCCTTTCAAGTCCAAAATGCTTAAGCGTTTTCAATGCATTCCTGCCATTTGATATGTTAATGCCAAAATTTAGTACCTCAAATGGTACCAAATGGCATCAATGCAATTTTGACATATACGTGCTCCAATGCATTAATGTTAAATTTATGCATTTCTCACATTTTTTTTTTAATGAGAAAGTATGATATTGTACAAATGACATTTGTAATGTCATTTGAGGTGCTACCTCAGAGTATCTCCAATGTGGAATCAAAAGGGGTTGCCATTCCCAAATTTGGCAACCAATGTCAAAACCTTGCTCCAATGGGTTGCCATTTGATGCTGCTAAATTTAGCATTGGCTGCAAAAGATGGAAAATAATTTGACAGTTGCCAAACCTTCTATGTCAGCATTGCCTCCAACTCCAAATACCGTTGACAGAAAATTGCCTTCAAAGGTTGTTTAGTGATCGAGAAAATCAGGGAAAAAAAATAGACAAATGCTATACATGATCAACAGTGGCACCTGAGGTTCTTGGATGAGATGTAATCAACGGCGGCATCTGCACTCAGTGGAAGAGGAGGCTTTGTTCTCGTCATTGACCCCAAAATCAGAGAAAAAGGGAGTCATAATCGGATTTCTGCCAAGAGAGATTTGGAGTATGATGAGAGAGAGAGAGATAGAGAGAGAGAGAGAGGTAGGTTGGAAAAGATAGAAAAGCCAAATATGAGAGCTCCTTATTGGAATACATTAGTGCAAAAAATGGGAGGAGTTCTTATTTTAATATTGAAATAGTGTCATATATGAGAATGGAAAGTCCCTATTAAAAATGCTCGTATGCTATTCTCAAAACTTGACCGCTACCACGAAAATGAAAGGAAGAAAATGAAATGATTTTTTAATAGAAGAAAAATGAAATGATGGAATTATTTATTTATTTTTGTGGTCAGTGGACAACACTGGAGAGAAGACACTGTAGAGGGAGGCAGCAGAAACCAAAATAAGTAGAGCAGAAGATATGCTCGAGAGGTGCAAGGAGGCTGTCAGAAGTCATTGAAAAGAGCAACTTCAAACCACTGCACAAAAACACGGAAAACAAAAATCAAACCAAAACAAAAACAAGCAAAAACAAAAATAATCCAGATCAACAATTCGCTCTCACTCTCTCTGCTCTGATCCATCGCTTCCTCGTCGTCATCTTCATCATCACCATGTGAAATTCACGAGGAATTCAGATGTTGAAAAGCTACAATGCACCAACAACTCTACTTCAAATTCTCTTTTCTGTTCTTCTTCCAGGTGAGAGTGAGACACCGACAACGTCTCTTTGACGATCTGTTTGAATCTTTGGAGTTTTTAGGGTTTCTTTTTCGGCTTTTACATCAATTTCCCTAATTATATGTATTTTGCAAAATTTGAATTCTCGAAGATCGTCACTGGTTTTTCTCTGATGCGAATCGGTGAGTATTTAGGGTTGTTATTGTGCAGAATATTGGAGTAATTTGAGTGTAGATCTGATGAGGAAGGAGTTGTATGTTGATTTTGGTGTGCAATAGTGATTTTCACGCACGCACAAACACACGTACAATTTTTTATTGGTTATTCATGCTAGAAAATTTAGTACAAATCTTATCCTCATAAATGTTTTCATATTCTTCTTCCGATCCTGACAACTGTTATCTCTCTCTCTCTCTCTCTCCGTCTGTCCCGGTGGGAACATATTTGCTTGATAGTAAAAATGTCAAGAATAGTAAAAATAGGGGTGTTTGGATGTCTGCTGTGAAATTAAGTCCATTATGCTTTTTTATAGATTTTATAATACACAAGTTGGTAGTATAATATTAATATAGAAATAAGATCATCTATGGAAATTCTATGATATCCTTGTATTAACAAATGTTGAGAAAAGAAATTGGTTTTATTAAATGGGAATTAAAATACTCTGCTCTTCTATTAAGTTCTATTTATATATACTTTGGGTGTGTTTGGACGTCCCATGGAAATTGAATTGCTTTATTGTCTTCTATTTATGAATTTATGTGCCAGTCCTTCAAAGTAAAGTAGATGGCAGTCTCCAAATGTGGCCAAGATTTAAATGAACTCATTAAGTGCTATACAAACATGATGGCCTCATTTTAAATCTTATTTGAAACTCTATGAACAACGCTACTCTCTAGATGACGGGTTTGTAGCTTTGGATACTATGAAAGTTAGATGGAGCACTTCAAATTTCACATGACAACTGAATGCACCCCAATTGATTATTATTTTAATTTTTTTTGGGATGTCCAAACACCCATTAGTAACTTATACAAACCAACATAAACGGCTATGATGAATTAGTAAGGGATGGTCAGTTGCATGTATAAATGAAGAGGCAGCAACACTATGATGCGGCACATAATATGGGGGTTTAAGGGTTTAGGCAACTGTACAACCAAATCAAGACTTCATAAATTATGCTAGCGCTTTGTTCAAACTTTGTTCATTTCTTATGTAGCATTAGAGTGGAGACTATATGCAGTTTGCATGTTGATAATAAGTAGCATTAGAGTGGAGACTAATTTGTCTTTGAGTCATAATGCTTCTATCTCCGGTATGATTTTTCCTATTCATTTCCTCATTCTTAGGGCTTTCATTACATTCGTAATTTAAATGATACAGAATGCTCAGAACTCTTGTCGTTACCTTTTTTGCTTGATGGGGTTTGTTTGAGCCAAATTGTTCCTGATAAGAGAAAGTGGTTAGCTCACTCGTTCGGGTTTTTTTTTTTTACCTTTTTCTTTCTTTCTTGTAAGTCTTTTTTTTAGTCTTTGATTTATAGTTATAATATTTCTATTTTTCTCTCTTCCTTGATGATATGGAAAGCTAAAGTGCCTCTTAAAGATCAATTTTTTTATTGGTGTGTTGGTCTCTGTGTTTTTTATTGACTTTGGGGTTTTTGGGAAGAGCAAGAAAGAAATTGTTCTTTTGAGATGTGCCTTACTTGCTGTTTTCTGGGTCATATGGTTGGAGAGAGATGCGGGGGCTTTTGAGGATCATTAGATGCTGGTTGATTTATAGGATAGAGTGTTTTTCTTCTTCTTGTTTCTGGACGTCTATTTCGAAGGCGTTTGTTGGGCTCTTTGTTTATTATCCAGGTTGACTGGATATCTGTGTGTCAGGATTAGTTATAGTTATAGTTTGGTGTTTATTTTTATTTTTTTCTGTTTCTTCTATGTTGGTGGACTGCTTGCCCCTCTTTGTACTTATTTCTTTTTGTTTGATAAATTTTATCCTCGTTGCTGATAATAAGTAGCTGTAACATGGCTAATATATTTTTAATCATGGTTTTGGAACCTTGATCTGGATAGTAGAGTCCTGCGATCCTATATTGTACACTTTGGTCTCCAATTCAAGGATCCTTAGTCAATTATTATATTATCTGATTCGTATCAGGATAAGTAGGATCACTGAGCATGGGAGTTGACTCCTGCATTATTGACGAGTTACAGTTCTGCTTATATATATATATATATATGTTAGGGCAAATCAAAATAGGCACACACTCACCTACTAGAATTCTTATGATATTGGATAACTCTAGAATATAGTTATTTATGATTAGTTGTGGTGGGATGAGGCTTGCGATTTTTCGTTTTGTATGGTGGCAGAAGGGTAATGGGGTTGTGGAAGAATTAGGGTTAGAATAGGCTTAGGTTTCAAGGCAATAAGAGACTAGAATTTCAAAAATTTTGTTGCTGGAATTTTGGACAACTGTTTTTAGTGTTTGGGACGTTAGGGTAAAGGCTTGCCGGGTAGCACTAGGGTTCGGGTTAGGGAAGTAGGGTTTTAGGTTAGGAAAATAAGGAAAATAGGGGTTGGTTGTGATTGAAACAGTAATTTCTATAATACAGACTACAGAAAATTAAAGAAGTGAAAAAGAAAAAGATGAAAAAGAAGAAGAAGTAGAAGTAGAAGAGAGAATCTTGGTAGGCATACTGTCATAATCAAATTTAAATGCTAAAAATTCCATTAATTGAAATTTTATCTCGCTTTGATACAATAGACCTTATTTATAGCCTCTAGAAAACTCGTTAGTTTTGCGAAGTTATTTCTATAATAAAGACTAACCAATATAGAAACCAAGTAGGATTTAAATTACTCTAAAACGAAAAATTTCTAAAGTAAAAATTAAATCCAAATAGAAACTTAAATCCAAAATTCTTAAAATAAGAAATTTTTAACGAAGAAAACTTTCCAAATTTTGTATAAGACTCAACGACTCAACTAATTCGTTGCTTTCTTTTGGTCCTTCAAAATTTAAATGCCCCATAAAATTCAGGTTTTTGCTTGGTTTGTAGCGCATAGAAGATTTAATACTAACGACCTTCTTCAGAGGAGAATGCTTGGGCTATTTCTTTCTTCCCAATGGTGTGTGTTGTGTAGGAGTGAGGTTGAAAGTATTGATCATTTATTTTTGCATTGTCTGGTGGTTAGAGAGCTGTGGGTGTTACTATTTCAGCTTGGAAACATATCTTGAGTAGCTCCTCTACATGCCTCGCTTATGATGGAACTTTATTTTTTGGTGTTTGGGAAGACTAAGAAAGCTATTATTTTGTGGAGATGTGCTGTGTTAGCTATTTTCTGGGTTATTTGGATTGAAAGAAACTCTAGAATTATTTAGGAAAAGTGCTGCTGTTCTCAAGAATAATGGGATAAAGTTTGTTTTTTGGTTTCATTGTGGGTGTCACTCACTAAGGATTTTAAGGGGGTTCCTTTGTTTGTTATTTGGGGTAATTGGGGGGGCTGTTTGTAATCCGTAAGGTGTTTATTGTGATGTTTTCGTTGTTGTTTTTGTTCTACTTGCTTCTTTTTCTGATTTTGCTGTAAGGAGGTGCCTTGTCCTCTTCTTTTTTAATAAAATTTCTGTTGCCTGTCCAAAAAAAAAAAAAAAAAAAAAAAAAAATCCCAACCAGGATAGCCTATGTTACATGAACTTGGGTTCCAGTATGGATGTAGGTGTCAGGTTTGTCTATTTTCAAATATTTTCCACTATTTTGGATGATCCACTCTTGAGTATCAGTGTTGGATGCGGTGCCTGTGCTTCTGGGTGAGGCAAATAGTCTGCGTAACATAGAGGATAGGAATTAATAGATCCTATATCCAAATGATTACTACCTAAAACCAAATAATCGTACTATTTAAAGTTACCAATTTTAACATGCTCCATATCACCTTGTCTCATTTGCACACACCTTAGGACCCAATTTTGAGTCTACTATAAGTCTGTAACTAATTGACATAGTCAGCCCATGGGGGAAAAATAGAAACATGATTCATTTCATAGTAAATTATGAAACTTTTTTGTTACCCCTTAACTTATTCTTAGTATTACTTAATGACATTGTTGTTCACTTTATATCCATTTTGTTGCTGCTGCTTGAATTTTTTAAGTACTCAAGTGTTTTGATAACCTTGATTATTAACTTCTTGAGGCTATTCGATTCTTATCACTTGGAAAAGAAAAACAACTATGAATTGAAAATTTTAACTTTTAGCCTGAAATTTGAGATCAAACAAGTTATTTACTCACATTTACACTATGTTTGGATTGAGAGAGTTGGAGAGAAGAGAAGAGAAACTCATTAAGAGAAGAGAAAGTTAAATGATTTTCTCTCCACCTTGTTTGGATAGAGAGTGGAGATAGTTGAATGACTTTCTTTCCATCTTGTTTGGATAGCCTTCATAAGAGAAGAGAAGAGAAGATTTTAAGGTATAAATTCCAATATTGCCCTTACTTACATAAAAAGAAAATAAAAGCTAAAGAAGGAAGAGAAAGGGCAAAATAGTAAAACAACCCCTCATGTCTTCCCTTTCTCTTCCCTTCTCTCCATTTCTCTCTAAATCGGAGAGAACAAAATAAGCCCCCTTTTCTCTCCTTTTTCTCTCCCCTTTCTCTCCCCCTCCTCCCCTTTCTCTCCAACTCTCTCAATCCAAATGAGAGAAACTTAATAAGTTTCTCTTCTCTTCTCTTCTCTTCTCTCCAACTCTCTCAATCCAAACATAGTGTTAGGGGCTGTTTGGCAAACTTAAAAACCTAACCAGCTGAGGATAAGTTTGTCTGGTTTTTATTCAGTACTGTTTGGTAATTACATTTTTTCTGTAAATCAGTTCAATCCTGTTCAGAAAATAAGGCATAAACACAGTTTTTTTCAAACCAATTGTAAGCTGGTTTACATAAAAACCAAATAATAGAAAGAGATCAGAACTGGCCAGACCTAGTTTTTAAAGTTCCCAAACAGGCCCTTAGATTAAATAATAGATTTTCGAACCCTTTTTATTATTTTTGTGAACTTTTGTGTTTTTGATGTAATGAGATAATAGAGTAGAGGAGGCAAAAATGCTAGTAGAATGGAATATGGGATAGAAGTTAAAATTATAGGGAAATCTCTTCTTGAGGAGATTTTTTTCTTTCTTCTGTATTCTTTCTTTGTAATAAATTTCATTTCTTATGGAAGAAAAAGAAGTTTATTTAACTTTCTAAGAGACATGTTTGGTGGCATTGGTTGTTGGCGTTTCTTCCTCGGGTTAATTTTTTCTCCTGTAATGAGTCTATGTTTGATTGACTTGCAGTCAATAATGCATTGGAATTGTACTGTTAGAATCTGGCATAGCCACATAGGTGCAAGGTTTTTCAAAATCCTCTGCATGCATTCTTTCATCAAATTTAGAATCCTTAATCCTTCTTTTGCCACAACTTTGAACGAAGTATAATTATCTATCATTCTTATAGTCCATGGTGTTCAAGTTGATCTTGAACTAGAAGGTATTTCCTTTTCTTCTGCAAAATTCATTTCATCTTGAATTGCTTCAATACAGATCTGTTATATTGAATTGACACTTGTCCACTTTGTTAACAAAATCATGTTTCAACAGCTGATGTTCTCATATCCCAGTCACTTGGTGAAATCTACTCTCTCTTTGTAACTTCTTTATCTGTATTAACTTGCGGTACAAATCTGTTGCCTACATTATTTGCATTTGGGAACTTGTGGCTTGCTTACTTCACAACCTAGAGCTGATGCAACTTGTTGTTCCAGGGGACACCGTTGCTATCATTGCTTGTTATTCATGCCACTTATGGCGCACTATAGTTTAATTATGAAAATATTCAGGATACATGTTCATGAGGGTTCAGTTGAAGATTATTAGCTAGCTGTCAACCTTTTTTTTTTCCTTTTCAGGTTCAAGTTTGAATAGGATTATACCTCCTCTTTCTCCTCCTTCTCTTTTCCTCCTCTTTTTCCATGATTGACCACTTGGATGTATTTCCTTTACTTTGAAGTGAAAGAAAAGGAGTTTTTACTCTTGAATTTTTCATGCATTTGTTTTCGTCTTCTTTTTCAATAATCATCATGATATACATTTCCTTCATGTGTAAAAACAGCAAAGATCTCTTATCTATATTGTTTGTGGTCTGTTTTAACATGGGATTTTGTTGTTTTATCAGGAAGATAGGTGCTTGGATGGGATGGAAGGTGGAAGCACAAAGAATTTTGCACTGGGTAGCAAATATTAGCACCCGTGACACTCACCAGGCATATTTATGGCGTCGGCCAGCCTAGGACATGGGGGAGCAGGCAGTTCCAGGACTGCTAATGGCTTCAAAGGGTCGTCTAGTTCAGTTGACTGGTTGGGGAGAGAGATGCTTGAGATGAGATTGAGAGACAAGGTGGACCACGATGACGATAGAGTAAGCAGCTGCATTTGGAGGTTTTTTTTTTTTTTTTTTTTTTTTTCTGTGTGTGTGTGTGTGTGAAATGTTTGGTGTTTTGAACTACTGGCGGTTCCCTTTCAGTTGTTGCAATGATTGCATGGTTGACTTCCATTTCTTTAAGTATCTCTAGGAGTAAGCAACAATCTGGTCAAGTGGTTCTGGTGTAGTTTTGATAATTTACAAGGGTCCCTCGCCTAATTTAAAAGAAAAAAAAATGGCTTGGTTGGTTTCTATATACTTGGAGAGAGAGATGGAAAGCTTGCAAATTTCTTCTGTGCTTGAAGACAGTCCTTACTTCCATATCTATTGCAGGATAGCGAACCAGATATAATTGATGGTGTGGGTGCTGAAGCAGGACATGTAATAAGAACAACTATTGGTGGTCGAAACGGTCAATCTAAGCAGGTTGAGAGAAAATTAATTTGTAAGATGTATGATTTTCATGTTGTCAAAATGATTATTGTTTTTCATGGTGAATATCTTACATTTTTTTTGCAACATATATTTTGTTTGGGTTGACAGACAATCAGTTACATAGCAGAACATGTCGTTGGAACTGGTTCATTTGGTGTCGTTTTTCAAGTAAGCATAGCTGAAATATTTTACTCATTGAACTTATTTCCCACACCTTTTGCCATTATTTTACATTGTGAAGTAATTCAACTGCTTCGCACAGGCAAAATGTAGAGAGACTGGAGAGATTTTCGCCATCAAGAAGGTCCTCCAAGACAAGCGCTACAAAAATAGGGAGTTACAAATTATGCAAATGTTGGACCATCCAAACATTGTTGCACTTAAGCATTGCTTCTTTTCAACAACAGACAAGGAAGAGCTATACCTGAATCTTGTACTTGAATTTGTTCCTGAAACTGTTAATCGTATTGCAAGGCACTACAGCAGGATCAACCAGCGAATGCCCTTAATATATGTGAAACTCTATACCTATCAGGTGTGCAGTAATCTGTCTTGATGCTACTTTTTTATTTCTCCTTTCTTCTTCTATGGTTATTTCTTTTTGTCCATTTTTTCAAAAAATCTGTTTCTTGATCTTCAAATTTTACACTTTTTTTTTTTTTGCGTGAGGTCACTGTTGCATAAATATAAATCTTGCCTATGTGAATGAATGAGTTTATGGGAAGTAGTAATCTATGATATTATGGTTTGAAGGAATGAGATTTTTTTTCTTTCAAAATTCAACCCTTTTAATACTCTCCTATCTATGCACCAAGGAAACAGTTTAAGCATTTCCTGATGCTTCTTGTCAAGCTTGATCTTACCTTCTCATATGCATAATATTTCAGTTTTTCAACAAAATTAAATGTCAATATAAAATTTATGTAACAGATACAAGCTCATGAGAATTAAGTGAACAGATACAAGCTTATTTTACTACTATAAGTATCATCTACTTAAGACTTTGATTTCTTAATTGTAATCTTTTTTTCCTTTGGGGATGCAGATTTGCAGGGCACTTGCTTACATACATAACTGCATTGGTATTTGTCACCGAGACATCAAGCCTCAGAACCTACTAGTAAGTTTTTTCTTCCTTATAAAATGACAATTCATTGGATGCAATTCTTGCGTTTAATTGTGTATGATTTGCATGAATGCATTTATTTCGTTTCACCTATGTTGGCTATTGCATGGTCCAGGACCAAAGCCATTGAAGCTCACAAAACTCATTGGCAGTATCCATTCAAGTTCTTATTTTCTGAACAAAATGTGTTTATCTCATTACATGTAGCATTTTGCATTTTTGGGACAAAACTTTAAATTGTCCAAACTTGAAATTGTCCAAACACCATTGCAATATTTTTCATTTATAGTTCAAAATGCTGTATGGGGTATTATTATAAGTGGGTGAAGTAGCTTGCTAAGGATAAACCCCTCATAAATAAGGTGTTGCAAATCCCATAGAAAAACCGTATGCAGGTTGTTAAGTTTCCAACCTAAAAGCCTAAGCGTGTTGGTGGAGGGCCCAAATAGGAATATGAAGACATGTCAAGCCCTATATTTGGGTGGGGGATTTCAATACTCCCCCTCACGTGCAGGCCAAAACAACACGAATGGGCCGAAATGAGCCCAAGAACAGGCTTAGACACATGGAAGTGTGGACCCAAGAACGACAAATCAGTCAGAATGGACCCAAGAACGACTTGCTCTGATACCATGTTAAGTTTCCAACCTAAAAGCCTAAGCTTGTAGGTGGAGAGCCCAAACAAGTATATGAAGACATGTCATGCTGTCAAGCCCTATATTTGGGCGATGCGGTATTTCAACATGGGTGTTGTACGAAATATCTATTTTTACAAGGACTTTCAATGTGGAGTTGGAGAGGGTGAGAGAGCAGACAAGTGAAAGCAGATTATCAATGGAATCAACTATGTAGTAGAAAGCTGAAGTTTTATCTAAGATTTTACTAATATTACAGGTTCAATGGAGATGTTTTCTTTAAAAATTTATATTTCCATGGTCAGCTCTGCTGCCAAGGCCTTTAGTAATCATTTCTTGAGGGTACATGAATGGGGAGGCAATCTGAACTGCAAAACTGTTGGAGGAAGTCTCTGTAAACTGATCAACAGAATATATGGTGGTCTGGTGGCTGATACTTTATGGCGCGATGTAATGCTTGTATAATGGGAGGTGATTAGATGTTGTTATAAATGGGTGGCATTCTTATTAGTTTTCAGATAGCATAGGTTCTAAGGTTCTTTGGGTGTGATTGTGGATCAGTTAAGGAGTGAATAGCATACCTGAATGTCATTGACTCATCGTATAGATTTTGTGTTAAATATCTCTGTCGCTGTAAGGGATCCTATTTGAAGTCATTACCTCAATTTATTTTTTCAAGGCTGCGGAGTTGAGGCCAAGTTGAGTTGTAAGTTGCTTATTTGGGAAGAGACAAGTGGAGGGTTACCCATTTTTTCAAGGTGGGAGGGTTAGCTGGAAGATGTTGATTGGATTTCCTTGGAAGACCTTGTCACTAATGAAGGTGTCCTAGTATGGGGAATTGTCATTATCTGCATGGCCCCATTTTCTCTTTAGAGAATTCACTGAAGAGGAATTCTGTCATGAAAGAGCTACTCACTTCATGCCCCACTATAATTGTGGAACTAAGTATTTTCTTGGGTTGTCTTAGTAGGGTAGATGAAGCAAGTGGAGGCTTTCTATGCAGCAGTTGAAAAGAAATGGGTAGTTAGTGGAGCTCTTAGGGTGCACAGCTGATATTGAAAATTCCCAGGGAAATGAAGAGATTGTTTTGTAATGTGAAGAGAGCATATAGGGTATTTGCTTCATAGTGGATGGAAGAAGGGCAGAGGAAAGTTTGGGGCATATAAACGAAAATCTGCTTCATAGTGGATGGAAGAAGGGCAGGTAGAGTTTGGGGCATCTAAATGAACATCAAAATGGTTTCTTGAAATTTAAGAGGTTGTGCAGAGCATAGAGGAGGGTAGTAATGTGCTATATGCCATAGTTTGGGGGCTTGTGTAGGGTTGTTAGGAGGTTGTTTATGGTTCTATATTGTAATCTTGGAAGGCTAATATTGTGATTCTTTCAAAGTCGAAATTAGAGTGGGTGAGACTAGATGATAATGGAGCCATGGAGGTGGGCAGGACTTGGAGATTTAGAAGAACTGGAGACTTGAGGAGTTCCCTCAAAATCAATTTTTTACATAGAAAATGACATGCTTTTGATTATATAAAATTCTAATGGTAAAGTGAAGGTTTTATTTCTCATGATAAAGGTCATGGAAATGCATTCATTACTACTACATTACTTTGGGTTCTTTTGTTGGAAAGGAATTCGAGAGTGTTTGAGGATAGATTTCAAGACTTGGATGCTATGTGGGATAGGGTGTCTCATTTGGTCTGTATTTGGGCTTCAGTCTCTAAAGAATTTTGTGGGGTACCTCTATTCCTTATTGAAGGAGATTGGAAAGAGATGTGTGGGTTGTGAGGTGATCTTTGTTTTTCTTTTTTGATGTTTTCCTGCTTTGTACTACACCTTGCCCTCATTTGCAGTTTACTTTTATTTCTTCAATAGAATTTTGGTTGATTATAAAAATAAAATAAAAATAAAAATGGCTTATATGGAAGAGGGATATTTTAAAGTTACTAAAATTCATTAGTTGTAAATTTGTAATAAGTTTATTTGATATGGCAATATTTTGTGGATCACATGTCTGGGATGAAGTGGGGCATTGGTCGTGATCTCAAATATATTTAGAGGCTCGTAAAGGTCCATTACAGACCAGGGCCATAAATGCGTCTGTGAGATCCTCATGTCATGGCATGCTCAATTAGTCAATTATCTCTTTAACCATTGTTATATCTGTGTTGTTTTCTTATTTGTAAGACTGAATTGCTGAATTCTATGTCCAGGTGAATCCACACACACATCAGCTGAAACTTTGTGACTTTGGAAGTGCAAAAGTGTTGGTACGTGTTTAATGCAATACTGGTTACTGATGGTTACATCTTGTTTCTTCTCTTGAGTTTGGTTCTTTTTCCATTTTATCAGGTGAAAGGAGAACCCAATGTTTCTTACATCTGTTCAAGATATTATCGTGCCCCAGAACTCATATTTGGTGCCACTGAATATACAACTGCTATAGATATATGGTCTACGGGCTGCGTGATGGCTGAGTTACTTCTAGGACAGGTGCTTTGGTTGTCAGATGTGCACATGCATTCGTATATATTTATATATTTATACCATTTCCATTTCTCTTACTATTGTTCAATGTTTTTTGATTAATCAACTTTGTGTGCAGCCCTTGTTTCCTGGAGAAAGCGGTGTTGATCAACTAGTTGAGATCATTAAGGTGATATTATCTGATAATTATCTCATTTATCTGCTGACCTCTCTCTCTCTGTGGATAAAAATATCTTTGCTGATCTTTATCTAAAGACGTTTCATCCTTATTTAATGCATGGGTTTAAACTTTGGGTAAAATTTTGAACATTCCTGGGAGTGAGAATAATCTGTGGAAGTTTATAGAGGTCTAAAACCAAAACAAGGTGTTCTCAACATCGGGTTGAATTTCAGTCACCCTGGTAATGAAGTTGTTCCCGAAAGTTTAGTATCTTCTTTGGATAAGTTTTTTGCTTTGAAACAGAAGTTAGAGCTGAGTGATGCTATGGCATTTAATCTTGTAATCTTGGCTTCAATTTTTCACCTTTCTTTTTATTGATTACCAAAACAGAAAACAAAAAGAAAAAGGGCAAAAAAAAAAGGAAGATTGTGGAAACAGAAGGCAGAAAATGTAGTGCTTAAGCATGCAATTCCCAAATAATTATCACTGCTTTTTTTTCTTTTCAAAAATTTAAAAAACGTAAATATAACCAAACTTCTCCTAATAAGGATTCCTAAAATAATGATTTTGCAGGTTTTGGGAACGCCTACCAGGGAGGAGATAAAGTGCATGAATCCAAACTATACTGAATTTAAGTTCCCACAGATTAAGCCTCATCCGTGGCACAAGGTATGCCCTCCCCGCCCTTTCTCATTCTTTACTTGTATACTGTATTTATAATGTAAGCTCTCTAAATTTGAAAAGCAAAAATAGGTTGCAATCAAGTTAGATTTATAATGCTCAGGGGCCTTGGAGCTCCTCCTATCTTTTATTCTTGTTTATCCTTCATGCGTGGTCCCTAGCCTGGAGAGAAAAGGGCGTTGCATTAGTTGGATGCCTGTGTAAAACCTCTATTCATACCTTTGTGAACATAAATCCTGAAAATAGGGCATTTGCAAAGTAGTGGTTTATTCAGTTTGAAAATTTTACAAGAGGCTAAAAAAAGAACATGGGTCCATGCTGGGGAAAAAGACTTGATGGTCTATGATTTAATACAGTATATGACCTTAGATAGAGTTGAATAGCGAATAAGGAGTTATTTTTTAAGGATTTTTTGACTGAGTTGAGTAGAGTTGCCTTGGAATTTGGTGCTCAAGGTACCTTGGTGTGGCACTGTGGTGTACTTATGACACAGGCTGTGGCTACTTGATCAACTTAGAGCATGGCATTTGATCATGTGGATCATTTGTCATGTATCTTTCAGGACCAATGCCATATATGTCCAGAAAGGTAGTGCACCACTAGCTTTCCCTAGCATAAGAATTTGTGTGTGGAGAAATCAGATGTGTAACTGATAAAAGCAGTATTGTTTTAGAAATGGGTTTTCTGTTTTCTACTGAGTAGCACTGAGGGTTATTATTAACTTTTTAGTGAAGAGGTTTTCTTGATTAGAAAGAAAGAGGGCCACTAAGAGAACATATTGCAATTATATTTGGTTGTGCCTAGCATTCATTGGGGCAGTCGGGGGTGGAGGGTTCACTAAGATTTGTCAAATTTTAAGATGCAAGGCAACACCTATTTGGTGAACTGATATCAACTTTTTATTGCATACTCTGGTAGTGTTGTTGGTCTTTAGCATGTGATATACTTAATGGAGCTATTCATGTCTGCAGGGATGAATTTAAAAGGGGAAGGAGCCCCCCCCCCCCAAAATGAAAAAAATAAGAATTTAAAAAACGGATTGACATATTTTACTAGTCTTGGTAAAGATATAACTATAATAGATTCATTTTTGCCCCCAAAAGAAATTTCTAGATTTGTTCCTGTAATTAAGATATCTCATATTTGGAGTTTTCAAGCCTAATGTCGGCGCTTTGCATGATGTTGGCTATATGTGAGAGATTGTGTAATGTGGAATGCAAGTGTTAGAAGCAGCAACAATTACTAAGCAGGATGCACAGAATTTCTATATCTCTTTCACATCTTGGGAACAGGGAGAATGCATTCATGGATCTTGGATTTTAGAGCAATGATTAATAACCTAAGAGGAATTTGTTCACCTTACAACAGGTGTCAAGGGATTGCCTAATTGCCACAGGTTTGCTGGACAAACTCTTGGCATGTGACAAAATGCCTTAACTGAGTGCAGTCAGCTGGAGTGCCTAGAATAGCCAGTTGGCTTGGTGTCTAGGTTGCTCTACAGGCATTACTTGGCTGTTTTGCTCTCTAGCTGTGAAGTGTTGACTGTGGAATGTGTTGTTCTGTGCTCGTATGCTTTTAGTGCTTGGTTGATTGGCTGTCCCAGTTTCACAACCTTTGGCGGATGCCTCAATTACCCAAGTATTTAAGGACTAAGACCAGACTTAATAATACTGGACTGTATTTTGGTTGGCCAGATGAGGGAGGGCATTGGTGGCGTGGTGATGTAAAGAGGAATTGATCTTGTGAGACTAAAACTCCAAGATTGGAATAAGTGTCTTGGGTGAAAATGTTAAGGATCCTATGAACTAGATAAACAGGTTGGTTGTTGGCATGGGGGGATTAATGGTTAATTATATGTATATTTCTGTGCACCATGACTTGTGTCTTTGAAGGCTGCATAAGTTTTCAGTTGTATGGCATGGTCTAGCTGGGCCAGAATTCTAGAAGCCCTCTTTTTTGTTTCTTTGGAAATGATTTTTCATGATTCATTTAAGTTCACGTGCCTAGTGTTTGCTTGATTATACTAAACTGTTCATAGTATCTGGTTTAGTTGGTTGGATTAATTTTGTGTGTTTGCATGTTTCATTGCTTTATTGTATCTGTTTTATTTTATCTCTTTTCTTCTCAATTTTTTTTCTTTCCTCGTACAAAACTGATCAGAACCTTTCAAGTTGTTTCACTTCCTATTGCTTGTGTATGAATATGCAACTTGTACTTGATTAGCATTTTCTGTCAAACAAGATATTTCTTTGCACAGGAGATTTACTCTGA
This sequence comes from Hamamelis virginiana, assembly GCA_017140935.1. Lineage (NCBI taxonomy): Eukaryota > Viridiplantae > Streptophyta > Magnoliopsida > Saxifragales > Hamamelidaceae > Hamamelis > Hamamelis virginiana. Next base: position 283,962 of record JAESVK010001074.1, read on the forward strand.
TGTTACTCTGTTGCATCAGGTTTTCCAAAAGCGTTTACCTCCAGAAGCAGTGGACCTGGTTTGTAGGTTTTTTCAGTATTCCCCCAATTTGCGATGCACTGCTGTAAGTTTCACTTCCACACACACACACACACACAAACATATATTTTGGCCTTTTATTTTTCATCACACTCCAGTCAAAAAACATTAATCATTGTGTTTCTGTGGTGGTGCTGCAGTTAGAAGCATGCGTTCACCCGTTCTTTGATGAATTGAGGGATCCAAACTCTCGCCTTCCTAATGGCCGTCCTCTTCCTCCACTCTTTAATTTTAAACCCCAAGGTAAGCTTGACTTAGTATCTAATACAATAGGCATGATTTATCTTTACAGTTCTGCCTTGTTTACTTTGAAGAATGGAAATATTACCACTTTGGTAGTTATGATTTTTTTAGATTCCCTAATTTATGATAGTAACCTAAAAGATTTTCAAACGAAAGAGCTCTTGTTGAGCCATTATGCCTAGATATTAGGCTAGAAGCTGCATGCATCTCGAAAAGCAAGTTTGAAAACAATGTGAAGACTAAGTGGAAGAAGAAAGAGTCAATAATGATGATGGAAATTTAAAAAATAGACACAGGTATAATACAACTCAACACTAGCCCGTTCAGCAATTTGGTCTCGGTTTTACTGATCCTTTCCACCAATCTACTATATCTAGTTTTTATGTCTTCTGCAAGTTTGTGTTCAAGAGGATTTGACCAAAGGTTTTGGTTGACTGTCAACGTAGTGCACCATCCCTCTTAACCCAGGTAGGGAGTGGAACATTAGGGCTGGACACGTGACATGAGGTGAAGTTAGGCATAAGTTTTGTGTGTGATTCAAAACTTTTAGCATTTTGGGTAGTAGTTAGGGCAATATGTCATCCGTTCCATGAAAGTATGGTTCTTTATTTTCAATGAACAATAAATTTGTGAAGTTGAAACTAAAAAAAAAAATCAATTAATTTAATAAAATGATGAAGTGACAAACTAACTTGTACTAATCTGAAAAATGACTTCATAAGTTGCAAAATTTATAAATCAAAACCAACAACCATAGTTTAAACTTAATTCAAGTTTCAGGGCCATGGCCTTTTTTTTTTAAAAAAAAATTGGTGAACAGGGCCATGGCCATTGCCAAATCATAGATGTAGTTTATAAAATCTGATATTATTTATGATATTATGACTATTTGTTAAATTTGTAAAGTGAACCTAAGCTGTAAAAAATTGTTTGTTCCATGGTGCTTAAATATTACACATTTACATGTGCTATTTATAGAGAGGGGTAAGAGTTTGTTCTATACCTTAGTGCTTCCTGCATGCAGTCAGTCAGTATTAGGCATTGAGATAAGCTGCAGAAGGCTATTGTTTCCAAGGTATTTTGGACTTCAAACCATAAATGGATGGCATAGGATGACACAGTGTATCCATGGTTTAAGTACTAGAGGCTTTAATTTTAGATATCTTTTACAACAATAGCTATTTTATCCTTTGTTTTCATGCTGACATCTATCAGACATGTACGTCAAAGTGATAGTTATTTTATTTATTTTTTTTTTATTTACCGGGGGGGGGGGACTTTGTTAGACAGTATGGTGTGGGCCAACTCAACGTGGTATATATATTTATATATATAGTGAAATGATCCATGGCTGTTAGATCTCGGCCATGGAGTGTTTGTTGACTTTATTAACATCAGCAAATGCTGACAGAATCATTACGAGAGAGAGAGAGTGAGAGAGAGAGAGAGAGTGGTGCATATTGAGTCTAGCTTCTGTTTTGAGAGAATGAAAAAATAAACATGAATCTAGAGTAAATTGAACAATAATGTATTCTTCTTTTAAGTTTACAGTAAGAAATCCTTTAAAAAAAATACTTACCAAAAAAAAGAAGTAATAAATGAACCTGAAACCACCACCATGGGATATCTTTAGTTGACAATCTTTAGAAGAAAAGGAATAGCCTATGCCATGTCATACGGATCCTTTGCTTCACCTCATAGTACTTGCACCCGGTACTTAGATATGGGTGTGGGTACTCCTGCCGGATACAAGTACTTCAAAATAATGGAAAATCTTTAGAAAGTGGACGAATCCGACACACGGACATGTACTTGCACCCGACACCCACACCGAGTCCGTGTAACATAGAGCCTTTATTACATTTGTAGACCTCAAATATGCATGTTTATCATACCTTGAAATTATTATCATTGTTTTTCCCTCTATCTTCTCATGCTTAGTAATGTACATTTTTGCTATTTTGACAGAACTCTCGGGCATTCCACCTGATATTCACAATCGGCTTATTCCAGAGCATGCTCGAAAGCAGAATTTATTCATGGCTCTGAACACCTAGCAGATGTTTGGTACCATTTCTCTCGCATGTGCTTGTCATTCTGACACTGGTTTGGTCTCTCGTATTGACATCTGTAAAAATTTACATGTCCATCTTATTTATCATGTCTGCTTCCTGTGAGAACCGAGTGTTGCGAATGGAGTTTCTAGGATGATTTGGTAGACCTGAGGCTTTTAAGTTTGAATGCTGGTGAAAGTGTTTTTTTGTGTTTCTTTTTTCTTTTTTCTATTTTTGATTTTAAAGATAACAAAAAACCTATAATGTATATTTATCAGGACCCCCATTAGGGGGGGTATTCGCAAAGGCTTAGTGCCAAAGTATCAAGGATATGAGATTGTATGTATTTTTTCCCTTTGCTGAAATGTGTTATACTCCTTATTAGACAATGCTACTTGAGTTTTTTTTTTTTTGCCCTTTTCTTTCTCTTTTTCTTTTTTGCTTTAATTTCTGCCTTTATACTGTTTAGTTTGACCTGCCCAATTTGAAAATGGGTTTGGGCATCTAGCTTTTTCTAGATATAGGCTTTTGTCTAAAATCTCTTTTAAAGCTCAAAATTCCAGACAAGGCTTTTTCTAAAATCACTTTTGGAGAATTATTTTTTTATACATCTCCTTAGAGTTGCATTCAAACCATGTCTCCACATATCAAAATTTTAATACCAGAAGTGATTGTGGCAAAAGTTGGGATCCTCTAGTTATTGCCACAATCATTAACATGATGGCAATTTTGCCAACTATCCTATTATTTCACAAGTTGTCTAGAAGTGATTTTCACTTCTCTTATATCAAGTGGGATTTTAAGTTTCAAAAGTGATTTTAAGAAAAGATAATGCAAATGGGTCCTAAGTGTTGGGTTGATAAATACTTTTAGACGACTTGAGGGGTGATAAGATGGTTGGCTAAAATTAGGCCTCCAAATTTTTGCTACAGTCGCTTAATAGTATGAAAATTTTGATATGTAAAGAAATGGTTTGGACATAATTCTAAAAATATAGTTTTCCAAAAGTGATTTAGGCAAAATTAATCCAAACAAGGCCTTAGTCTATCTTGAGGCCAGGCTGGGGCTGAAGGATAGCTAAATCTTTTTCATGCATAATGGTCTGCACATCGGAAAACGTTTGAAATTATGTTCTAGTGGTAGATAAATCAAGTGATTAGTGCCAAAGTGGTTGACATAATAGCCAATGACAGAAAGTGGAATTTCTCACATGTAGTCATGGGCCAGACCGGGATGGGCCTGGACCAGGTTTTGCTTTAAGCCTTGAATATCTTGTACGAATGAATTTTCACTTTTGTTTGAGGGTAGCAGCTCAAAGTTCTAAAATTACTTTAGAGTTCAAAATACCACTTGATTAAAAGAGATGGAGTGATGATCACTTTTAAAAGATTTGAAGGTGATAAGATAGTTGGCCAAAGCTGATTTCCCTAGTTTCTATCATAATCACTACTAGAATGAAATTTTGATATGTAAAGAGATAATTTATATGTAACTCTAAAAAGAAACGTGAAGAGATAATTCTCCAAATGTGATTTTAGGCAAAACTAATTAAAATGGAGTGTTTCACTCATTTCCACTTGGATTTGGGAAAGATATAAAACAAAAAAGAAAAAAAGAAAAAAAGAAAAAACTAGTGAAGAATAACAACCAACAACCATATCTAAACATTACCAAAGCAATGATCTAGGCAAGCTGAACTCTCTCTCTCTCTCTCGCTAATCCATTTTATGTTTTGAGATTATTCTCTCAAATCTCAACAATATATCTTCCCAACAAGGTCTACCGAGTTAATTAAATATTGGTTGTATCAGTATTAAAAATAGTGGATAAAATAGGTGGGTGAAATAGTATTGCTCTATTTTTAATTATGAGGTTTATTGTGTAAAATAGGTTGGTTTGATGATTTGAGGTTTTAATTACCAGTCAAGTCCTCACTATGCGTACCTTATAGGACGGATGAAGCCAGCATCCAGTAGTTTATCAATCTCTTCTTTGATCTTGAGCGTTACTTCGATGGACATCCTTCTAGGAGGCTGTTTGTACGATCGAAATCCTTCCCTGATCAGGAAATTTTGTTCCACCAAGCTCCGATCGAGTCTCGGCATGTCATTGTAACTCCAAGTGAAGCAATCTGCGTATTCCTGCAAAATAGAAATTATTCCAGTCTTTAAGTTTTCATCCAATGCCTGACTTAAATAAGTCGGTTTTGGATTTTCTGGAGTTCCAGATTTACTTTTTGTAATAACTCTTGGACCTCCACTTTTACGTCTTCCAACTTCTCATGAGCGCATTTCAGATCCCCCATTTTACTTCCTTCAGCTGTTACTTCACCACCTTCCCACACATCATCATTCTCATTCAAAGCAACCCTCTCTTCAACATGCCTTCGATTTTTTTTTTAAAACAGCTTGGACAATTGCTTTCCCCTCGGTTTCTTGAATTGCCCTGTCCATTAATAACCATTACTTAAAAAAAAGGAGATGTTTGGTCTAACAGGGACAAAATCCATAGACCGGACATCTTGAGTACAGATTCTGCGTTGCATAGATCCGATTGCTGCTGCAATACCAGTAGGCTTTCCAAATTTGTCAAAACCAGTAAATTTAACCGTGTCAACTCCTTCGTTGTATAAACATGCATCAATAGCATTTGAACCTACCACAAAGGGTCTCCTGTCTGCCGTTACAACCTCAATTTTATCATCGTGCCAAAGCACTAAAAATTGATGTAAGGACGATGGTACACACATGCTGGAATAAATCCAATCACGTCCCAGCAAAGCATTATAACTTGATATGGAATTAATAACGAAAAATGTCAATGTCATTTTCTTTGATCCTACTACCAATTCCAAAGGGATCACCTCTTTTGTTGTTGTCACCCCACCTGAGAAATTAATGACTATAACATCTGTAGGCATGAGGTCGGACTCATCTTTTCCCACTACCTTCATCATAGTCATCGGTAATACATTCACAGCGGCTCCATTATCTACCAGAATTCGATTGATAGGACAACCATTTAAATGTGCTTGAATATATAGAGGTTTAAGGTTCTAGACCATTCTTTGAGTTGATCTTTCAAAAGTAGCCCTATCACTATATGTGCTCAAAACAGGGGCACATACCTTTGTCTGCTCTACCAGTGCCTCCTCTATTTGGGTCTCCAACACTTAGGTATCCTCCTTCGCTTGAAAAATCAACGATAAGATAAACGCCATATTGCATCGTTTTTGGAACAGTCCCAAATTGAATGTTAAATGCTTCCAAATCATCATGATCCTTATCAGAACTCGACCCATCTCCTTCCTTTTTTAGAGCGTGACCAGACTCTTTTGCAATTCTTCTAACAAATTTTCTACTCCACGAGCTTTAAAGGCTCATTCTTCCACTGAGGTTTCTAATTCTTTCTCAATCTGCATCAATGCCTCTTTTACAGGAGATTTTTCAACCGCTCTCCTAGTTTCTACCACGATCGAAATGCCTTCTGACTTTTTCTTTTGCTGTAATTTTTGTCGTTGTTGCAGCCTTTTTTGGGCTTTAGTCAATTTTTGCGGAAACTTGGGATTCACCACTCTTACCCATTGGTAATGCTCCACTGATGGGCGCACCTTCTGTGATCTATTTACCCAAGGTGGTAAGGAAATAGCAGGTTAGCGTGGAAAAGGCTTCACCTACTAGTTTTCCATCCTTAGAGCATTATGTTGGAACAAAATAGGCCTCCTCCCTGGGTTTCGTACCTTCAAGATGGCCATTTTCTATCTCCATATAAGCCTTGGTTGTTGGAATTCTTGCTTGCATCTCACACAAAGTGCATAAGAATTGCTTCTCGGCCTGATTGGAAAATTGACTTGACCTTTATTTTGAAAAAATCTCCCTCCCCCATAGTTAAAACCATCCATACACCCACTATTATGCATTGGGCCTCTTGGATTAACGGCTCGCATGGAAGCAATCATTCGGCAAAAGTCAATTGATGCTACGCAGAGACCAAAAGTTGGTGGAAAAATCTCCACATCTACCTCCATTTGTTGCTTTTCTTCTTCTGGAAACTTTAGCAGCCCCTTATTGATATTCTCTTGTATGACATTCCGGAAAACAATATAATCATTAGTATTATGTCCCATTTATAGTACTCTACTTCTTCAACTCTTCAGGTGGTGGGATTTTATGTCCATTAGATTACCGAAAAACCTTTGCTGCTAAAAGATGGTAAAAAATCTAACTAGCCTTAGATATATCAAAAGAATATTGTTTGGATGTCTCGTAAATATTTTTCCCCGCGGTTTGAATAATTAGGACATTCTTATCTTTTTTACGCAAAGCCTGGCACACAATAGGTTTTTTGGTAATGATTTCAACCATGGCGATATCATAGGTAGGGTCATGATAATAAGTACCTAAAGAAGAACTTTTCATTTGGGATTCCTCTTTTAATAACCATTCATATCTTGCTACTCTAGCTAACAATTCAAACAAATCCTCAAATTCCATGCCATCAAACTTTTTGCGTAATTCAATATTCAACCCATTTTGTGCTAGCTTTACAAATTATCTCTGAGGCAGGTACACCATACATCTACTCCTAGCAATTTTAAAAAGAGCTAAATATTTTTCAGCCGACTCTCTAGGCAATTGCCTATATCTAGATAAGTCGGCCATACTGACTTCATACTCATTCTTAAAAAACTGAGTATGAAATTTTTCTTCAATTTCTCGCCATGTCCCTACAGAATTGGACAGCAAATTAATATACCAAGTAAATGCATGCCTAGTTAGAATTTGCAAATAACCTCAATTTGTAAAAATCATTTGTAGAAAATTCCCCACATTGCATAGTAAACCTTTTGATGTGCTCCACCGTAGATTAATTCCCATATCCAGAGAATAATGAAAATTCTATGATTTTAAAACCTTTTGGGAACTCAAAATTACGATATATCTACTCCGGATATGCTTTCCCATATGTTGGCCTTCTAATTTTTCTTGTTTGATTTTGTTCCACAACTTCTTGTATCATATTAAAAATTTCATTCCTATCCATCGTACGCGGCTGACCGAATGCACCTTGATACCTATTATGCGCAACGTTCTTGCCTGTGGAGGCGGCGATTACCCCCCGGGCCTTAATGGCATGACCGTTGGCATAGGTTCCACATAAGACAATGACAGTCCCATATTGGGCGGCATAGTTTGGCATGTGGGTGTATTGGAATGTCCTCCGAATGTCTCAAATGGTTGTTGCCCCTCGGGCATTTCCTCAGTCATGTTTCTGTCGCTGTTCCTGCCCATCATTATGCCCGGCCTTAATTGTGGGTTAACACCATTTCTATACTGTGGTGGCAAAACAACGGCTGAAACAGCTGTAGGACGAATATCAGTTACCATAGGAGGTAGAGGTTGGGTAATGACTGAAGTTCTAAGCTTATCCATCACATCAGAGGACTGCCCTGACATTTCAGCCGAAACTTATTCCCTCCTTCCACCTGTACTCTCTTGAAATCACTCTTGATTTTCTACTAACCGACCGATACTCTGGCCCAGCAAACAAAACTTTTGATTTACTTCACCCAAATTTTTGTTAATCGAACCCAAATTATTTGAAAGGTTGTTACTGATCTCAGCAAGTTGCCTAGAAATCCTTTCAAAACCATCTTGATGAGATAAAAGACTTTCACGGTTCCTTTCCATACACTCCAGATTTCTTTGCATTACTTCTTGGTTTCTCTGGATAATTTTTTGAAAGAAACCAACGGCACTTGGTGGTATTGCCATGGACGGTGGGTGCTCTTGGGGAGTTAGAACACCTTCACAGAGAGGAACTCGCACTTGTATGTTATCTTCAGCATGAAGCTGCTCTTTCTCACCAATCTTCCGTCTGTTTGTTTTTGTTACGAGTCTGTATATTGATAAAACGTGTCCCACCGGGCGTGCCAAATATGTTTGCACACAAATTGACTTTCGACTTATGCAGACGTGCCAGAACCAAATTAGTTCAAATTGAAGCCAATCCTTTTGACCCCCGGCGCTAGTTAATTAGAAGAAAGCCAAGAAATCAATCGAATTGATTTTTGACCAATTAACAAGCGACCTTGAAAGTTGAGATTGGATGAATAATAGGCGATTGTGAAAAAGGTTGGGGTTCTTCCTTGCCTATGAATGATCAATAGAACTTTCCAAAAAAAAAATAAAAAATGAGATGAATGAGCTATGAATAAAATAAATTTCAAGTGAATTGAAAGAAACATAGATTATGAAAGTAAAGCAATTTAATTGAAAACAAGCTAAGTAATGAAATTAAAAGAAAACTAATGGCTGAAATAAATTGCCATTGAAGTAAACAAGTGTTGTTACAACTATGAAATGAAAAGTAATACAAGAATTGAAATTAAGATAAACTGGAAATAATAGTAGTTGCTGTGGTGACATTGAGTTGTCCTTCTTTTTGCCTCCAAATCTAGTATTTATAGAAAAATCTTCAAGCTGTTGTTGGTGGACTCCTCATGTACTGTTGCTTGCAGAGCACACTCCAAGTTCGTTCCTTATTTCTTATTAAAAATCCCATGATAATAGGGACACTCCCACATTCTATTTTGTGCTTCTAACTTGGTCAAGCTTCTCTTCAATTCTGATTTCAGCTTCACTTTTGGACTGGACTCTAGCTTACAATGAATTTAAATCTATTTCACATGTTTGGGCTTTTATCCATAGTGGTCCACTGTAAAGCCTACTTTGAATTGCTCAATTGCTTTTAAACCCAAACTTTTAGGGAGCAGATATTACAATCCCAACCAACTCTAAGCCTATCCCTATTCTAAGTACACCCTAATAATTTATAAGTAAACCCTATTCTTTTCCTAAAATACCCCCAACCCCAAATAAGTTTCATTTCATTTGTTAAGCCCACCCCAATAAAAAAAAATGCCCTAACCCCCTTCCCTCTCTCACCCGTCCCTCTCTCATCTCATTCTCCCTCGAATCACCAACCCAGCCTCGTCATCTCCCCCTCTCTGCCTCTCATGCCAGCCACCCTCTCTCCTCTCCCTTCCCTATGTCTCCATCAAATTTTCATTTTTTAGATTTAAGGATTTAAACATTTTTCACTCTCTTAACAACCAAAGGCATATAAAATTGAGCTTAATGAAGCCCCCAATAGTGATGAGGTAAGTTTTTAAAGCTTTAATGGTGTTTTTTTTGTTTTTGTTTTTTTTCAAAATCCCGCGCTGTTAGGTTATGCAGAACTTAACAATCTGTAATTGTTGCGTAGAAGATGGCCTAACAATCTGGGAATGTTAGGTTGCATCCAACCTAACAAAATCGATTTGTTAGGTTGTTTTTAACCTAACACATAATGGATGCTTTTCTTGGATTTGTTGCGTTGGTTGCAACCTAATAGAGTGTCTATGTTAGATTGTGGCCAACTTAACATTTATGAAATGTTAGGTTAGCTGCAATCTAACAAACACGTTCGGTTAGGTAGTAAGCAACGCAACAATATTAGAATATTTGGTTGGAAGCAACGCAACAAATTCAAGAAAAGCGTCCATTATGTGTTGGGTTGCTTTCAACCAAACATTCAGGGAACGTTAGGTTCGTTGCAACCTAACGTTCCCATAATGTTAGGTAATCTTTTATGCAACAGTTACATATTGTTAAGTTCTATGTAACCTAACAACTTGAGATTAAAAAAAAAAAACCCAAACAAACACCATTAAAGCTTCAAAACACTTACCTCATCACTATTGGTGGCTTCATCAAGCTCCATTTTATATGCCTTTGGTTATTAAGAGAAGGAAAAATGTTTAATTCCTTAAATCTAAAAAATGAAAATTTGATAGAGAATGTGGGTTTGTATGGGATGGTGGAATAGTTCAAATGGGGGATTAGGATTTGTAAGGAATGAGGAAATGGAGGATTAGGGTTTGAAATGAGAAAGGAGATGAATAAGGAGAAGATGTTGCCATAGTCGTTCATATGAATGAAGGTTACCATTGGGGTGTTCTTAACAACTAAATTAGGATATATTGGGCATTGTTTGATTTATATTTGTCCTAAAAGGCAAACTCATTTAAGGGTATTTTTGGAAACATAAAAATTGGGGTGGGCATAGAGTTGGTTGGGGTTGCAATAACCATCGCCAACTTTTATTTATAGCCCAACAAAACCTAATGGGTGTTTTAGTACTTTAAAGTTAGAAGAATAAATAATGATTTTATTTTATTTTATTTTATTTTTCATGAATCCGATTGCCCGAGGTTTCTATTAGTACTATATAATAGAAGGGGCCAAATCAGGGTAAGTCCACAATATTTTTTAAATCTTATGAAATGTGCTTGTAATTTTTTCAAATCTCAAGAAGCCTGTACAATTTACTCTTATTAAAATGGAAAATTTTGTTATTAAATCTACGAGGTGCTTGGTGGTGTCCATGTATAAAAAAATTATTCCATGTGATGGTTATACATAATCTCTTAAACACATAACATTATCATATAGCATCATCACATGACAACCACATAATACATGTTATGCGTTAAGGAAGTTATATAAAACCAGTACATAGAATTATTTCTAGGGTTTTTTAATCATAGGTCCTTCATATTAAAGGTTTAGAATATTGAATCCAATGAAAAAAGTGTTAACCAATTAGGTCCCTCACTCATATTTCCGGACAAAATTTCCCTTTAATAAAAAAAGTTAAAGACGGACAAGATATATGCATTCCAAAATAACGCCATTACATTCCATAAATATAACTTTCCAAGCGTTAAGATCCCATACAGAAGGGGATATATTTATTTCAAAACAAAGAAAGGAAACAAAAGCAAGCTTTACTACCCAGACCATGATCTCTGCTAGCTTGTGAGAGTGCTGCCCTATTGTCGGAGTTCACCATATTGCATCGGAGTTTATCTTCTCATGTTGTAGTGTATTGTCCCATGCTGGAGTGTATCACCATTTCCAACGCTTCTTGACCCAAAAAGGTTAGATCTTTTAAACCTGTAAACATATAGATTTGATGTTTTTTAAGAAATTTATATATTCGGATTTCATTTATATTGGGAATTAAAAAATCATCAATACATTCGGTTTTGACTTGATGTTTGGGGATTTTGGGTCATGGGATGGCATAAAGCTATTTAAACCGTTAAACATGTAGATTTCATGCTTTTTCAAAAATGTATACATTTAGATTTCATTATATATGTTGGGCATAAAAAATCAAAAATGCATTTGGGTTTGGCTCAATGTTTGAGGATTTTAGGTTATAGGATGACGTAGAGTAGTTTAAACCCCTAAACATATAAATTTCATGCATTTTCAGAAATTTATACATTCAAATTTCATTACATATGTTGGGAATAAAATCACAAATGCATTTAGGATTAACTCGACGTTTGAGGATCTTGGGTTGCTGTAGGATGGCATAAAGTTGTTTAAACCCTTAAACATATAGATTTCTTGTATTTTCAAAAATTTATACATTCAGATTTCATTATATATGTTGGGAATAAAAAATCATAAATGTATTTGGGTTTGGTTTGGTGTTTGAGGATTTTGGGTCGTTGGATGGTATAAAATTGTTTGAACTCTTAAATATATAGATTTTATGTTTTATCATAAATTTATACATTCAAATTTCATTACATATATTGAAAATGAAAAATAACAAACTCAAACTAAAACATATAAAATCGAGAATAGAACATATAAATTTCGTCTAGAAAGCGTTCCCTTAAAAGATATTAGTATTTATATGATTCATTCAAATTTTAAATGAAAAAACATAAAAATGGAAAAAACAAACAAACAAAATCTTGCATTCCTAATCTTCCTAAATAATTCAAATTTGAAAATAAGATAAAACAGGAAATATTCAAAAAAAAAAATTATAGATTATCAGCAAAATTAAATATGACGATAGTAGTTTAATCTTTGAAAAAAAGATTTTGACTTTTATCTATTAATGGTAACCCATAAGGATCCCATGGATTAGTAGTTTTTTTACTTGGACCTATTATTCAAAATCGTTAAAAAAAAGGACTTATGACTAAAAATCCCTTATTTCTATATGTTATATACGAGACATGACGGTTGTATATAACCTTTTAAACACATAATTTTATCCCCTAATAAATACACAATAGATAGTATGTGTTTAAAAAAGCACACTAAATAATTTCAAAACGTATTGTATTTACAAATACAAAATGTTTTTATTTCCTTTGTAACAACACAGAACAAAACGTTTTCCTTTCTTTCCAACGGCACAGAATGATTAGAATCAGCCGAGACAAAAGACCGCATATCTCTGGACCCTGCTTGCCTTTCTATCTATTGCATTGCACACAGTTCAAAAAAAAAAACCACCTATATTTGCAAATGCAGACATGACGTGTACTATCCCCGATCATTAACTCAAATTCTTACTTAAATTGAGTGAGATTTTGAGTAAAAAGCTCGTTTTAAATGGGAGTTCTCCAATCACTTATTCAAATTTTTTTGGGGAAAATACACTTTGCACCCCTGTACTTTAGTCCAAAAACACTTTGCACCCCTGCACTTTAAAAGTGAACAATCAGCCCCCTGTACTTTCAAACTTTTGCAGTTTGCACCCTTCTGTTAGTAGGCCGTCCATATACTTAACGGAAAAGTTGTTAGGTGAACTTTTTTTGCATGTGAAATGACTAAAATGCCCTTATTTTAATTTAATACAATAAATGACCAAGTTGGTGAAGCATTTAGGTTTGACCCGACCCAAAAGTATCCACCTTCTTGTTTATAGCAGCATAAATCATTGAAACCCCTCTCACCGGACTTCTTGCCATCGCTTCCAATGCTTCACCTGTTGTTATTGCACTCAAAATAACTGACCTTTGGATTACAAATAACTCCTAGAATTGAGTGTAAAAGAATTTAATTTTCTTAGCCTTGCTAAAAATTGCCACAAAATGTCCAACGAACTGAAACTGTGATGACATCCCAGAGCTCTGAAAGAGTGAATTTAGAAAGCCAACAACAAACAGCAAGAACACTTGTTGAATAAGAAAGACAAGACTTAGATTAAAAAAAAAAATCAATTTCCAGTGGTATTGCTAAGCCAAAAGATTTAATAAGTGATTATTAACTAGTATTGCAAAGGATGAACTGTGTATCAAAACAGCAGAGCTCTGTTTTGATACAATCTAATATATATATATAGATCTCACGGTTGTTTTGGGTTGTGTTTCTAGCAGAAAGTAGTGTTGAAACTCAATTTACATTATGACAAAACCAAGCAGAGGGCCATAAGACAGTTTTTGGTTTTTCAGGTATTCAATTAATTAGATTTTTTTATTATAACTCTACCTTACCCCCTGTTTGATTATTGAGAAAACCCAGTAAAAATCGTGAGAAAACCCAGTAAAACTTGCCTCAACTAACCCAGAAAACCCAATAAAGGCTGGGGATTTTTATATTAATTCCATGGTCCCAAACAATGAAAGAACAGAGACTAAATAATTTGTTATATTTCTTATACTTCCCAAGCAACCAAACCGTTATTGAATTGAAATTAAGTAAACTAAAATCTAGAAAGATGAAAAATTCACAGCAATTAAATTTTGTAGGGGTTGATTCAGTCTCCATGGACATGAAAGACCAGAAATTGACAGTGACATGAGACATCGATCCGGTGATTGTAGTGACAAAATTGAGAAAGTTGTGTCACAGAGATGGTCTCTGTTGGAGCAGCAAAAGAAGAGAAGAAGAATGGGTCGAAGCCAGAAGAGAAGAAATATTCTAAAGATGAGATGCTTGAGTTTTGGAAGGCCTACCAGTACCATTCTTTAAATTCATTCAACAATCCCTAGAACCACAATCCAACAAGAAGAAGAAAAATTCCTCTTCTTCATACACTCAAAATCTCTATGATGATGACGACGATGAAGACATTCGAACTCCAGCTTGCAAAAAACCTAGGAAGATTGATGAAAGCGAAGAGCAATTGCGCCGTATCAAAAATAAAAATCGTGAAAGGCTTTCAATGATCGTGACCTTTCAATGACTTCTTCGTCTTCCACTTCTTCGTCGATATCTCTACCGTCACCTCTCTCCCCGTCATTGTCGTCGCCGACGGCTCCACCCCCACCATCGATCTCACGCCAGTGGATCTGCGCCGACCTCAATCGCGATTTGGGGCATCAAAGACAACCCAACCTCTATCGTGAATTTGGGGATTTAGGGTGTTTTTTTTTTTTCTAAACCCATATGGGTATATCAGTAACCCGACAACCCGACCCAGTTTTGTGCCCGGTTATACATTGAATTTACAAATGGTAAATTCGTAATCTACTCACATTTTTAAACGTCGTAAGCCCTATGCGAAAGTTTGAAAGTACAGGGGGCTGATTGTTCACTTTTAAAGTGCAGGGGTGCAACGTGTTTTTGGACTAAAATACAGGAGTGCAAAGTGTATTTTCTCCAAAAATATTTTACTCAAAAATTTAATTTAAAATCAGTTTGAATTTAAGTTTGAGTAAAACTCAAGTTGAGTTTGACTCAGGATTGGACAATATTTTTTGGGCTTTTTTCCCCCAAATTTGAATTTGAGTTTGAGTCCGAATTATTCTTCTTCTTCTCCGTTACAGAAGTTTAGTAAAGCCTAAAACCCTACGTACCACTCTTCTCCTCTTCTTCTTCTCTGCAAAAAGCCCTAGGGTTTTGTTTGATACTTTTGATTCAAGAATGGCTTGTATTTCATTCAGTATTGGGACTTCTCTCAAGCCTCAGAACCATAATCATCGATTTTTAAAGCCATTTCTAGAGAATCGTCGATGCATCTCTGGGAATGGATCAGTTTTCTTTGTGAGAGCTCTCAATTTGAACTTTCGCAGTCATTACAGTTCTCGAAGTTCTCGTCGTTTTAATGAGTCAGGATTGCTGTTCAGGTGTGTTTCGGAGAAATCAGAGCAGTCTGGTCCCTTCAATGGTCGCGATAACACTGCTTCTGGTAAGGAGAGAAAAAAAAAACTGATAACATATGTGTATTGATGGGAGTGAAATTTTCTTGTTTGGACAGAGAGGAAAATTACAATTTTCCGAGTGAATTATTTTTAGGCCACCTTGGTTCTGTAATTATAGAACGGAACCAAACATGCTCTCCATTTCTTTCCTTCTCCCTCCTCCTCGCTCCCCTTATTTCGAAGCTCTCTGCTTGGTTGCCCGGTAAATATAGGAAAAGTGTAATTTTCATTTTTTGAAATCCCCGACAAACAAAAACCTATACTCAACTATTTGGCTTAATATAATTCTTTTTTTTTTTTTTCTTTTAACCAAAATCATAGCTGGAAAAAAGAGCTGAAATTTTATTTTCTGTTGTTTTCCCTCAGTATTCTGAGCAACCAAACAGGGAGTTAGACTCAAAATGGTTCTTGATGATGGGCGTTTAGTATTTCAGCCTGGCGAAAATATGTCATGTATCTTGTTAGATAGCTTTGGGGAAAACATTTCATTAGACATGAAATTTATTTTTTCCTTGAGAAAAATATTTTATTGTTTTTAACTGTGTTATTCTGCATTGTTAAATGGAAATAGAAATAAAATGAACTAGAGGGACTGTTCAGCAAGTAAAATTTGCTCTGATTTTTTCATATAAATAAAATCGAGATATTGGTTTTAAAATTTTTATTATGTTAGAATAATACTTGAAAATGTGAGTGTATAACTGGTGCCCCACGCCATTTTTTTGATGATTTGGATGGAGAGAAACAGAAGAAGTTTTATGGGGTTGAGCTTTCTGTGGATAGACTTAGGATAAAGGTATTTAGTGTCTTTTTGTGAAAGGACAGGCAGTTTTGGGCGTCCAGAGCTTGTTCCAAAATTTTGTTGATTCTGTGAGTTTGTAATTGTTTGTGATTTTTGATTTTTGGTTTGGCTTTTATGGCTTTGTGGCTTGTATACCTCGCCTTGTACAGGAGCGTTTAGCCCTTCATATTTTTAATGATATATATCATATAAACTTGATAAAAAGAAAAAGTGTATACACAATTGGTTTCATGGCTTCTTTATTTGTTTGTGTATTGTCATTCATAAATCCATATTTATTTTCTGGTTATGTTGTAGAGAGGGTGGTTGTGTTAGTCATTGGTGGAGGGGGAAGAGAACATGCACTTTGCTATGCCTTGCAGCGATCTCCTTCCTGCGATGCTGTCTTTTGTGCGCCTGGCAATGCAGGGATTTCCAATTCAGGAAATGCCACCTGTATCTCGGATCTTGACATCTTTGATAGCTCTGCTGTGATCTCCTTTTGCCACAAATGGGGAGTGGGGTTGGTTGTGGTGGGACCAGAAGCTCCTCTTGTTTCAGGCCTTGTTAATGATCTAGTTAAGTTTGGAATCCCTACTTTTGGCCCTTCATCGGAGGCAGCTGCTTTGGAAGGTTCCAAGAACTTCATGAAGAATTTATGTGACAAATATGACATTCCTACTGCTAAGGTTTCATTTTCCTTTTTCTTCCCTTAATCTAATTCTTAACATAGAAGGTGTCTACCTTCATTTCTTTGTCAATATCTATTATGATTTTAGTAAATAAATTTTTGCTTTCAGTTTTATATTCATATAATGGAACCTTGATTACCTGGAAAATAGTTAAACCCATGTTGTATTGGTACATGAAGAGATGTTGAAATTTGATAGGGCTAATAGGATGAATGCATAACTTCAAAGAATGCATAACTTTAGGCATCTATGAAGGAGAAGTATCCTATAGAAGCTTACCCTTTCAGCAGTTCTTTGAAGTGTAGGAAAAAAAAAAGGTGGAAACATTATTAAATTGGATGACAGCTAGTTGATTTTCAAGTATGAATGGCATAAACGTGTATTTTTCCATCTCTTGGCTATGTAACAATGACTTCCATATAATGTATTATAACAAATGTACAAGCATGACTCTAGAGTATAAAGTATAAAAGTTACCCATACTAGTTTTGGGAGTTTTAATTGTTGTTGCTTAAAACAACAGAGAAGCGGTGGTTGTTTTGGATACTGAGGATGCTTTGTTGGGTTAATATGCTAGATAATGCTCTGTAAGGCCAACATAATGTTTGGTAATTGAGGTCTTATAACCCTTTATTTATTTATTTATTAAGTTTTTGTTTACCAAAATGCACATGGATTCACAATCTAGACAATGAGGGTGGCAGCTTATTATCGAGACTATTAGATTTCATAGTCAGCTTTGCATTCTTGGGGTTATCTTGAAAATCTTAAGCCCATGATTATTATGAAAAAAATGCTTTTATGATTAGGGAAAAAGAGAGAGAAAGAATAAGCTAGTTCAACTTAGCATTCGTTAGGTTTTCTAGAATTGTCTCTTGGGGAGTGAAGGTCTAAGTTATCAAAATTCTTCAGAATCCAATTGTGCCTGGAACACGAGGACACAGCACCAGTGCTTGTATGGATTATATTAGTGAATTCTTTGCTAGTTAGCGTTCATCTTTGTTGTAACTTGTAATTGGAATTGAAGTTCTTATATTTACACTTTATATGTTTATTGCTACTTTTTTTACAGTTACATATCATCTTTGTTGGATATGAATAATGGATGCTATATTAAGTTGAAATATTTTCTTTCATAGGGTAAGGTGGTAATGAAACATGGTTCATTTTAATGTGATGGTAACAAATTGTAGCCTCATATTGAACCCACGCTGTTGGCGATACCTTTTTCCTTTATTTTTTTTGGTCTAACCTTTATTGTTTAATGGCTTAATTAGATTCATGCCTACTACCTTTCTATCAAAAATATAAATTTTGGGTTGTTTGTCATAATTTCGTTGTGCATTTTTTTTTTCTCCAGAAAACTCTCTTACCAATGCTTTGATTAATTGGTGCAGTATCAAACTTTTACAGATCCATCTGCTGCAAAGCAGTATATTCAAGAGCAAGGGGCACCTATCGTCATCAAAGCAGATGGACTGGCTGCTGGAAAAGGAGTTATTGTCGCTACGACACTAGAAGAGGCATATGAAGCTGTTGATTCAATGCTTGTAAAGGGTGTTTTTGGTTCCGCAGGTTGCAGGGTGATTGTTGAGGAATTTCTGGAAGGAGAGGAAGCATCTTTTTTTGCCCTGGTGGATGGAGAGAATGCTATACCTCTGGAATCTGCTCAGGACCACAAACGAGTTGGGGATGGTGATACAGGGCCCAATACAGGTGGAATGGGGGCATACTCTCCAGCGCCCATTTTGACGAATGAACTTCAGTCCTTGGTCATGAAATCTATAATTCTCCCTACAGTGAAAGGAATGTCAGCAGAGGGCTGCAAGTTTGTTGGAGTCTTGTATGCTGGGCTCATGATTGAAAAGAAATCTGGGTTACCTAAGCTAATTGAGTACAATGTGCGGTTTGGAGATCCGGAGTGCCAGGTTAGTTAATAAATTCCTAATTGATATTCAATGTATGATATTTGTTTTCATTAAAGTACTGGTGACAATTGTGACTGAGTATAATAAGCGCGACGATAGGATGTGATCAGCCTTAAGGCTTAGTTGAGTTGATAGGATACGATCATGTGACCCACATGTAATGTGGTTACCTGACATTTGTTGCATCATTGACTTGGAACCTTGATTCTTGTATGATTATGAGTTTAGTTTGGATTATGTTTATATGTTATTGCATTGTGGTTTGATAAGTTAGTAAAGTTTGTTTTGGTCTTAGTCTTATGCTGAGAACAAGTCTTTGATTATCATAATCCTATTATGATTAGCAATGAGCTCTGTGTAGGATTGGGGTAGTGGCATGCAGTTAGTATGTAATATATATGTTAAGGTGAGAATTAAGATAGTGAGATGGTGGAGAGTAAAATTTGTGAAGGGAAAGCTATGAGGGCTTGTACTCATCTACATTTGTTGTTTTCTTTATCTTTTTATTCCTTTTTCTTCTCTCTTTTCTTGCCAATACTTGCTTGTCTTTCCTAGGTGATCCAGTGCTACTCAGTATAAGCAATATGGTGTATGTTCCACTTGATGGTAATGATGTCAGTTCTATTGCATTCATCTGCCCCTTAACACTTTCAAAAGACCCTGATACTTGCTTGAAGGTGACTGTAGCTATTCGATATATTTTAATTTTTAGTCAATACTCCAAAACAACTCATTTTAGTCTGGTGTTAATAGTTCGATGATCCACTAAGCTGTGGATTTCAACCACCATCTTGTCTTTACATCATGTTCCCTATTATTGTGCTTATATACAATTCACTGTCTTTAATATGACGTTCTTTGCATGATCTTGTTGGTCCTTACATGATTTGGTCTGGCTTTTTGTTGGGTTGCATTCATCTTTCATGATACACAGGTGTTGATGGTTCGACTGGAGTCCGATCTGGCACAAGTTCTGCTTGCAGCTTGTCGAGGAGAGCTAGATGGGGTATCATTGAGCTGGTCCCCGGGGTCTGCCATGGTGGTGGTAATGGCAAGTAAGGGCTATCCAGGGAGCTATGAGAAAGGAAGTGTGATTCGAAACCTTGAAGATGCAGAGCAGGTTTCTCCATCTGTGAAGATATTTCATGCTGGAACTGCCCTTGACTCAGATGGGAACTTCATTGCTACTGGAGGCCGTGTTCTTGGTGTTACTGCCAAAGGAAAAGATCTTGAAGAGGCACGAGAAAGAGCTTACCAAGCTGTTGAGGAAATCAACTGGCCAGGAGGGTTCTACCGGCGGGATATCGGTTGGAGAGCACTACCCCAAAGACAGTTCTCAACAAAAGGGTAAATCCTTTTTTTTTTTTTTTTGGTTGAAATTTTGGGTATAAGATGGATAAGGTATCCCACTTGAAGCACCAATGTCATATAGTGATGAATGGATTGGAAATGGCTTAAATCATCTATGAAAGAGAAAAGGTGTTTTTAGTTGGGCAAAATTGTTTTTTCTGTCTAGATTTCGATTTATTTTATCTGTAACTATCCACTTTGTATGAAAAAGATTGATTGAACTAAAGTATTTGGAAACTTCTTAAAATCATTCAGTGAGAAGAGAAGCTGCCTTATTCACTATTGCCAAACCCAACCCTTTATCTTTCTTAGAAAATTTAAAAATGGTGCACACATCTTTCTTATATTTATAGTAGACTAGAAGTGCATCACTTGTGTAATTTTTGTGAAAAAAAAAAATTATTTTTTCAAAGAATCAAATATAGTATGAGTAGTACGATTACAATGAAATATTAAAGGTTTTTAATTGTTATTTAAAATAAAAATAAAAATAAAAATTATATAAAAACAATATTAAATCTATGAGGAAATATTGTCCGGACATTGTTGATGAATTTCAAATGCAACCATTGATCATGTACGCATTATCGTTGTATTTAATCACAAGTGCATGGGGTTTGGATTTGTTGTTGATCTGACAAGTGACCTGTTGATCACCTGTCAGATGGGCGCCAAGTGATCGCCTGTCAGATGGGCGCCAAGTTAGCCAGCAAAGGGATCCAGCGGCTGGGGCACAAAACATGACCCGACAATGTCGTTTCGTTAACAGATGAAACTCCTCAAAAAATTTTAAAATCCCGCGCAAACTTATCTGCTTACCTCACAATTTCTCTCTTCTCCCGCCACAAATATATCCTCTTTGTCTCTCTCTCTCTCTCTCTCTCTCTCACTCTCTTCAACACCCAACTTGCCCAAATTTCTCCTCAATCTCTCTCCTCGAATTGAAGAACTGATGTTTGGGAAAAATCTCAGGTTGATATGTTTATCAAACATCTTTGCCGTTATCATGTGAAATTGGTAGGGTAGAGTTGAAGGAGTTACTGAGCTGTGAAAAATTTAGAAATTGTTTGACACGACGATGAAAATCAGTAAATTAAATAGAAGAGGGAGAAAATATGTTGAATGAGAATAGACCATGATATTTTACATAAATTATTACGTTAATTAATTGAATTATTATATTTATTGATTCATAAGGATAAATATGTGTGTGTGTGGTTTGGAATTGTATGTGTAAGAAATATTAGACTATTATAAGTGAAATGCTATATATACAACTTATGAGAAGGTTCCATGGTCATTTATATCCATCTGTGTCATAAATTAAGTGAATTAGTCGACTGTTAATGCATATTGGGTAGTGTATGGGGTGTAGAAATATGGTTTGGACTTAATCCACATAAGTAATGAATTTGTGTACCTAATAGTCGACCATTAATACATCATCCTTTATAAATTTGATCATTACAGTTGGTTGAGTATGGATCCTATGGATGAAATGGGCGAGGAGAACTGTGAAAGGAAACTTAAGATTGGTATGGAGTTTAATTGTGAAGCAGACGCGTATGAATTTTATAATGAATATGGTTGCAGAGTTGGATTTAGCATTCGAAAATGTACTTTTGGTAGAAATAGAACAATCGGAGAGATCACATCCATAATTTTTAATTGTTGTAAAGAGGGTGTAAAAGAGAAACACATAAAGGAGCAAGTGCCAAAAAATGCGCGGACGGAAACTAGGTGTGGTTGCACTGCCCATATGGGTGTGAAGCTAAATAGGGAAAATGGTAGATTTGAAATTTACACAGTTGAAGAAAATCATAACCGCCCGTTTGTCTCTACACAATGTTCCTACATGCTATGGTCACAACAGAAGATTTCTGATGTGCTTGCCACACAAATTGATTTGGCTGAATAGTCTAGAATTCTTTTTAGGAGTGCATATGAGTTGCTTGGTAGAGAAGCTGGAGGAAGGGATTGTCTTGGTTTCACCAAACAAGATCAAAAGAATTACTTGAGGAGTAAAAGGCAAAAAAAACTTAGCTTTTGGGGGGAAGTTGGTAACATATATGAGTACTTTAAAAAGCAATCTTTTGGGAATCCATCGTTTTACTTGGATATCCAATTTGATAGTGATGAAATGGTTACGAATATTTTTTGGGCTGATGCTAGGATGATTACGGATTATGCTCTATTTGGAGACGTGGTGAGTTTTGACACCACTTATAAGATCAACAAGGAACACAAGCCATTTGTTGAAAGGCTTTAACCATCACAGGGAGACAATAGTGTTTGGTGCGGCACTAATGTATGATGAGACAGCGGAGTCATACAAATGGTTGTTCAGGACCTTTTTAGAGGCAATGTCTAATAAGGCTCCGAAGACCATGTTAACTGATCAAGACGTTGCTATGTCAATTGCTGTGAATGAGGAGTTCCCATCAACTTTCCACCGTCTCTGTAAGTGGCATATAATGCAAAATGCATTAAAGCACACAAATAGTCTTAGTAAAGGTTCTCTGGATAGTGTCAGTATAAAAGTGAAGATTGCTTACTTTATGGACAATATAGACATGGAGTCTGAATTCCTTGAGGAGTGGAATATTATGCTTGCTTAGCACGATGTGTGTGACAATAGGTGGCTGAAAATGCTGTTCGATGTTAGACAAAAGTGGGCACATTGCTATGTCAGCTATGCATGGTCTGCTGGTACGAAAAGCACTCAGCTGAGTGAAAGTTTTAATGTATGCCTGAAAGATTATTTAAATTCAAATCATGACCTTGTGCAATTTTTTATACACTTTGAGAGGGTACTATCTGACAAGCGTGATAAACTGCATGCAGAATTTAACTTTTGTCATAAGTTGCTAAAAGTCCAAATACAGATCAAAATGGTTGAGGAAGCGGGGTTAATCTATACTAGGCATCCATTTGAGGAATTCCAAGATGAGTATATTAGGTTCATCGAACTAATCACTCGTTCTCGTCACCATATAGAAAATGGGAATATGGCGTACACTGTTGCTTCCCATAGTGGTCCAAAGTGTTTTTATGTGACCCGGGTTATCAATGACAATGGGCTTTCTTGTAGTTGTAGACGGTTTGAAACTAAAGGGGTATTGTCTAGACATGTTTTAAAGGTAATGAGAGAGGAGCTGCACGTGCTGGATATTCCTCACCGATATATCCTCAAGCGATGGACCTGTTATGCACTATCCAATTCAGTGCAGGATATGCATTGTCACAACATTGAGAAAAATGCAAAGTTGGCTAAATCAGAGCGATATAGAAACGTGTGTGGGGCTTATGGGAAAATAGCTCTAAGAGCGGCACAATTTGACGAAGCATACCTGTTTGTGTTTGAAAAAAGTAGGCAACTGCATGAGGAGATGGAAGATATTATTCAAAAACATATGGATCAACTAATCGATGGAAACCGATGATACTAACTCTCAATCGGTTGATGTGAATCCCAATAGTCAGGAAGGAAGTAGTATTCAAGCTAAAGGTCTTAAACCAACAACTAATCCTTTTCGCAGTAAGAAAAGAACTAAAAGTCAACTCGAAAATGCATTATCGAAGTTCATGAAATCATCTAAAAAGGTAGGTGCTATATTTGGTGTTATTTTATTCAATTTTTTATGTAAGCTGAGGTATTATAGATTTTTGTTGAACTAAATTCTGCATCAGGCTCGTAAAACTATTGAAAAGAATGTTTACACCCCTCAAGCACCAAACCCATCTCATTCGACAGTCTCATCATAGGTTATTAGCTTTTGGCATAATTTTTAAATTGTTTAATGTATTGCAATTTATTTTTGACAATGTTGTACTTATTTCGAGGTTATTGTTTTTAGATGTCATGTTATGTGCCTCAATTGGATATTACTCCAACGACAGTTTCTGTCCCAACTCAATCCGCCCAACGTGCGACTGAGATGTTGGAAAATAGTCAATGCAAATGTGACCTCCATCCGATGTTACATGAAAACTATGCTGGTTGGTTACCTGCATTTCAGAGCTCACAGGTTTCTAATTATCATACCTTGTCACAGGTATGTAAGGGACATATAATAATTTAGTTTCATACACTTTTTAATTTTGAAACTACTAATTGAGATAAAAATTAAATTTTTCCAGACTATTAACTTGAACACACCAGATAAATGGCTCCCAAGTGCACCATTTTGTGAGGAACGCTCTAGTAATGGTATGGATATTAAGATATTCTCATTTTTATTATGATAATGAACAGGTCATGGTTATGGGTTCTTATATTTAGATTTTACCTACCATATTGCAGGTGATTTTTGAAGGACAATAGTTGACTATGATAATATCATAGTCGACTAAGGCTTTGCTGGAGATGCACTTTACACAGGCTGCAACACAATAGTAAACTATGTGTATTATACAGTCAACTGTCATAACTGGGCAATCCCACAAAAGTTTGCCCGCCCAATATAGTCTCCTATAGTCAAATAATAGTCGACTATTGACCCAAGCTCTATATAAACTTAATTTTCTCAAATCACGCCTTATCATCTCCACTTTTCCCAGTTCTCACCTATAGTCTCCCATAGCCTCATGCAATATGATTCTCCCTCTATAATTTGCATCCTCTCCATCCAATACAACCCTAATTTACTTCTCTCTACACCTCTTGTTCCATATTTTGGCTTACCCACTGATTTACACTGTTCAAATCCTAAAAATTAGGGGAAAATGTCTTCAAGCAACAAGGGTAAAGCAAAGTGAAATGGTTCTCTGTCGAAGCACAGCAAGAAAAGACAATGGGGTGGGGACGAAGCAGCATTATGGTTTCCAAATGGTGCGTTTGATAAATACAAATCGGATTTCGCACTTCGCAAGGGCGTCCATGGTAAGGAAGTGTCTGAAGCTTTTCTTTTATAGAATTTCTCAGTTCTTTCGGATGCATTTCATATAGTTTATTGGAGCCCCCCCCCTCCCCCCTCATCTCCTTTCACGTTTCTTCATACCCTGAGTATATGAGGATATTTTATGCTAATCTTCAACATAATGAAACGAATGACACCTTAACAATCACTGTCAAAGGTAAATCTTTTACTTTTGACAGTGATACCATAGCTGATATCCTTAATATCCCTCGTTCTCATAATAAAGTCACTTTTGCCGCTGAAATTGACACCATTCCAGAGTTTAATAGGCTTGAAGCCCTTAATCTATTATGTGGTTGCATAGACTTGGAGGTCCATGACAAAGTCAATACTTCAAAGCTCACAATCACTAGCCGACTCATCCATTACATAATAACACATAATGTGATTCCTCATGTCAGTTCACGGGAGACGATAACTGCCTTTGATACTTTTTTAATGTGGAGTGTGTTTAAAACGGTTCCAATTGATCTGCCTATTCTTATCTGTCATGAAAGGATTACATGTTGCCAAAGGCATAAGCAATCCTTACCTTATGGAATGTTGATCATTTTGCTGCTAGAATATTATAACTTTCCACTGAAGGATGAAGTGGCTGTTAAACCGCATTCAAAGAGTGACTGTTACTCTGATACCACATTAATGAACATGAATCTACAAAAAATAGACAATGTATGGGTTCATCGTAGACTCCGAATGCGTCATTTGCAGGAAGATGAAGGTCAAGAGTAAGATGCAAGAAATGTCCCATCTCAAACACCTCAGCCACAAGTCCCAATTTCTAACATGGAATTACTTGTTCAGGGCCTTGTTAAGTTGACAGATGAAGTTGACACTATGAACAAAAGTTTTACCACTTTGTTATCTCGAGTTCATGCTTTGGGGAAAAATGTGGAGAAGTTGTCTGCTGGCATTGAAGAGTTTCGGACTGAAATTGCCATGGTGAGCTTCAAAGGTAGTTGAATTTAAAAGACATTTGAGAAGGGTTTCAAGGATGCTGGGCAAAAGTTCGAGGACCATGGCGAACAATTGATTGGGTTTCTGAATAAGGCTCTTGGGGCACCCTGATTTGCTTGCATTTTGTTCAGGGAAATGTGATGTTTTGTGGGTACATAAATGTGGATGAAAAGTTTATTTTTTGGTAGTCATGTGAACTGTTTTAGTATTTTTCTTAGGACAATTGAAAATATTAAAGGTGTAACTAATTGGTGGGGCAATAGTATATTGGATGGGTATTTTGTGGTGGAACATTATATCAATACCCACCCAATACACTTTTGCCTCACCAATTAGTTACACCTTTAATATTTTCAATTGTCCCAAAAAAAAAAAAAGACAAAAACAGTACACATGATTACCAAAAAATACACTTTCCATCCACATTTATGTACCCACAAAACATAACATTTCCCTAAAAAAATGCAAGCAAATCAAGGTGCCCCAAGAGTCTTCTTCAGAAACCTAATCAATTATTCGCCATGGTCCTCGAACTTTTGTCCAGCATCCTTAAAACCCTTCTCAAATGTCTCTTGAATTCGATTACCTTTGAAGCTTACCATGACAATTTCAGTCCGAAGTTCTACAATGCTAGCAGACAACTTCTCCATATTTTTCCCCAAATCATGGACTCGAGATGACAAAGTGGTAAAACTTTTGTTCATAGTGCCAACTTCATCTGTCAACTTAGCAAGGCCCTAAACAAGTAATTCCATGTCAGAAATTGGCACTTGTGGCTGAGGTGTTTGAGATGGGACATTTCTTGCATCTTGCTTTTGACCTTCATTTTTTGGCAAATGACACATTTGTAGTCTACGATGAACCTATGCATTATCTATTTCTTGTAAATTCATGTTCATTAATGTGGTATCAGAGTAACAGTCACTCTTCTAATGCGGTTTAACATCCACTTCATCCTTCAGTGGAAACTTATGATATTCTAGCAGCAAAGTGATCAACATTCCATATGGCAAGGATTGCTTATGCCTTTGGCAACATGTAACCATTTCATGACAAATAAGACTAGGCAGATCAATTGAAACCGTTTTAACCACACTCCACATTTAAAAAGTATCAAAGGCAGTTATCGTCTCCCGTGAACTGACCCGAGGAATCACATTATGTGTTATTATGTGATGGATGAGTTGGCTAGGGATTGTGAGCTTTGAAGCATTGACCTTGTCACAGACCTCCTAGTTTGTGCAACCACATAGTAGATTAAGGGCTTCAAGCCTATCAAACTCTGGAATGGTGTCAATTTCAGCGGCACAAGTGACTTTATTATGAGAACGGAGGATATTGAGGATATCGGCTATGGTGTCGTTGTCAAAAGTAAAAGATTTACGTTTGACAGTGGTTGTTAAGGTGTCATTCGTTTAATCATGTTGAAGATTAGCATGAAACATCATCATACACTCAGGGTACGAAGAAATGTGAAGGGAGATGAGGAGGGTCCAATAAACTATACGAAATGCATCCAAAAGAACTGAGAAATTCTGTGAAAGAAAAGCTTCAGACACTTCCTTACCATGGACGCACTTGCAAAGTGCAAAATCTGATTTGTATTTATCAAACGCACCATTTGGAAACCATAATGTTGCTTCGTCCCCACCCCGTTGTCGTTTCTTGCTGCGCTTCGACGGAGAACCATTTCGTTTCGCTTTAATCTTGTTGCTTGAAGGCATTTTCCTCTAATTTTTAGGGTTTGAACTGTGTAGATCAGTGGGTAAGCCAAAATATGTAATGTGAGGCGTAAAGAGATTTGGGTTAAGGTTGTATTGGATGGATAAGATGAAAAATCTAGAGGGAGTCACATTGCGTGAGGCTGTGGGAGACAATCCCTTCCTCCAGCTTCTCTACCATGCAACTCATATGCACTCCTAAGAGGAATTCTAAATTGTTCAGCCAAATCAATTTGTGCGGCAAGCACGTTAGAAATCTTCCGTTATGATTTTCTTCAACCGTGTAAATTTCAAATCTACCCTTTTTCCCTATTTAGCTTCACATCCATATGGGCAGTGCAACCACACCTAGTTTCCGCCCGCACATTTTTTGGAACTTGCTCCCTTCTGTGTTTATCTCTTATACCCTCTTTACAACAAACAAAAATTCTGGATGTGATCTCTCCGGTCGTTCTATTTCTACCAAAAGTACCTTTTTGAATGCTAAATCCAATTCTGCGATCATATTAATTATAAAATTCATACGCATCTGTTTCACAATTAAACTCCATACCAATCTTAAGTTCCCTTGCACAGTTTCCTCGCCCATATTATCAGTAGGATCCATACTCAACCAACTGTAATGGTCAAATTTATAAAGGATGATGTATTAATAGTCTACTATTAAGTACACAAATTCATTACTCATGTGGATTAAGTTCAAACCATATTTTTATACCCCATACACTACCCAATATGCACTAACAATAGACTAATTCACTTAATTTATGACAGATGGATATGAATGACCATGGAACATTCTCGTAAGTTCTATATATAGCATTTCACTTATAACAATCTACTATTTCTTACACATACAATTCCAAACCACACACACACACACACAGAGACACATATGTATCCTTATGAATCAATAAATATAATAATTCAATTAATTGTCCTAATAATTTATGTAAAATATCATGGTCTATTCTCATTCAACATATTTTCTCCCTCTTCTATTTAATTTACTGATTTTCATCGTAATGTCAAACAATTTCCAAATTTTTCACAACTTAGTAACTCCTTCAACTCTACCCTCCCAATTTCACGTGATAACAGCAAAGATTAAAGTATTCATTGGGTCTATTTTACCCTTTTTTTAAGTACAGCCCACTAATTTTTTAGGCAACCCATTAGTATACAAAACAAAAGTTTTTAAATGCCGTAAATGTCCCAATTCTAAATACAAGACACAATTCTATTTGCAACCCTTGTCGAATACATTTAACAATATTCCACATCACATAACCGAATGTAGCACCGGCCCTACATTCGGCTCTAACAGATCGAATGTTTAACTTTCATGTTCGACATTAGCGTGCCGAACATTAAAACATATTTAAAAAAAAAAAAAAAACCATATTCAAACACCACCCGCCGACTACATTTAACAATATTCGGTATTAAGAGATCGAAAACGAAGGAACAATGTTCGGTATTAAATAACTAAATACTAAACTTTCATATTCGGATCTACCAGTCCGAATGCGAACTCGAACACATAATTTTTCTTTTTAATTTTTCGATCGAAACATCTGTTTTTTCCGTAACATCATCATCCATAATGGTTATAAAATACTACTTTTCATGTTTTGAAGCAAGTTTATTCCAAATATAATGTTTATCAATAATATACAAAAAAACCTAAAACAAAAATGTTTAAAGTGAGAGGTCGACGAAGACGGAAAAAAAAGAAGTTGCTTTTGGTGTTGGAGGTAATATGGTCATTTTAAAAATTCAGATATAATATGGGTTGCTTATAGTATATTTGTTATGTAATGGATTGTATTTAGTAAAGGGGTAATGGATATATTAATTAAATTTTTATTGTGCTATCTTTGGTAAAAATAACAAATGATGAGTTGTACTTAGAAAATGGACTGCCTTTAGTAAAAGGCGTATATAGCCCCCACCCTTGAATCTTTCCATAACCCATATTCTTTGATGCCCAAAATCACCATGAGCAATTTTATTATTAAGGACATAGTAATTTTTAAAAAGCCAACTAGATTCGTGAGGAGTTTCTCTCCACACCCCCAAAGCAAAAAAAAATCAAAACACACTTTTAAAACCTTTAATTTTTTTATTCATCAGCAACCAATACAAGTAGAATGGTAAAGTCAAAAGTTTCTTTTTCTTCATTTTTCATGGCAACCAAACAGTAGATTATGGAAAAATGCAGCACGATTCTTGATTTAACATTTTTTTTTTTTTTTTTAAAAGTACCAAAGCCCATTATCACCAGCCTTGACATCTCTAACAGTACCAAAATCACAATCCAAACTGTTATCTTTCTCTTTGGCATTTTATCAAACAGTTTCCAAGCATCACCCAAAGTCACGAAAAAAGCCACACTTCCACAAAGCCAAACTAAAGATTCATACTGTATTTAAAAGAGAAGTAGAGAATGAAGAACTTCAAACTTCTATGAACACAGTAACTAGAATAGAATGCCAAAGCTGAAAGCTCCCAAACCAACTTATCATTTAAGAACGGGTCTGTTGGGAAGAGGAGTGACGCCCATGGCAGTGCAGAGGCAAATATAGGAATGCAATAGATTGGCAAACGACGCCATTTTTGCCCAAGATCCCAATAGTTAGGCTGCTCAATCTCCCGGGCATATTCCCGACCTTTTCAACTGTAAATGGATGTTTGGTTCTTTAATTAAATTGGAAAAACCATTTTGCCACGACAATCTTTGATAAACAGGAACACCTTGGGCAAGTGGGGAAGAGAGATTGCCGCAAAGAGAGAAATGAGAGAGAGAGAGAGAGAGAGAGAGAGAGAGGTGTGAGACGGATTGGGAGAGTAAAAGAGGCAAGAGAGAGATGGTCATTTGGGGTGGGAAGACAAAAACAAGTTAGGGCTATATAGAGTTGAGGCTATATTAGGAAGTTTGTGGAGTTTAGTTATAAAATATTGGGATTTAATTAAAAATTGGGTACGGAAAGAGACAATTGGGGTTGCCTTCATTCTTAGCAGCTCAAAAGTTCTTTTATTATTATTATTTTTTAAATGCTAGTTTTTTTTTTTTTTTCTTTGGAAAAAAAAATGCAGTTAGGGAAGAGACGGAGTAGCAAGGGAGGAAGCAATTTCGGGCGGCTGGCTAAGTATAGAAAAAAGATGGACAAAGGTCTTGTGGGGTTATATAAATATGGGTATAACTGGAATTATGCAAAAAATGAATAAGCAAAATAGTAAGCAGCCAAAGGCTCTTCTATTTTTTCAAAATCGGGAAAATTGGCTCTTTTCTCCTGCATTTTCTCTCTCTCTCTCATTTTCATTCTCTCCCTCTCCTTTCCTTTCTTTTCCATTTTGATTTGCCAAACAAGAAAAATGGAGAGAAATTTAAAAACTTTCTCTTCTATTCTCTCCAACTCTCTCAAACCAAACACACTCTTGTCTTCTTCTCTATACTCCAACTCGCACGCACACATCTTCTCTAGGGTTAGGGTTTATATTCTCTAACTCTTTCACAAACCCTAATTTTCTTCTATTATGGTTTGTTTTTTGGTTTTCTTCCTCTCTCCTTCATTTTCTAGTATGTTCCATTTAAAATTTTCTCGAAAAAATGGCATCATCTACGGCTTAGATTCACGGTCTTGGCACCACAGCTTTCGCTTCATCTTCGAAGACACCAAATAATACGTCACCCAGAACTGTTTTCTTCGGACAGAGGTTAAACTCCAGTATGACGTCGTTTGGCTCACCAAAATCCTCCTTGAAGCTTCACAAGAAGAGCTCGAGAAGATCCCACTCAGTCGGACCCGTACGAGTCGTGAACGAAAATGTAGTCAAAATCGATCTCAGCACGACGAATTCGGTGGTGGGGGCGATGGTAGTGGTGTCAAAATGGACGGCCCACCCATTTGGCCCGCTGACCGGTCTGATAAGCTAATAGACTGGGTTGATCTGATCTATAAGAAATGGACTAGATTGGGCTAAGGATTTTTGTCCAATGGGTCGGCTCGATCCAAGTCCAATAAGCGGCAAGAACTGATCCGATTCGCCCATTGGCTTGTCCAATAGTCCGTTTAATCCATAAAATTGCATGGTGTGGGATTTGATCCCATACCTCTTTAAGATAAAAGTTTTATATAACAATTCTTACCACTAAGCTAAGTATTAACTTGTGATAAATTATGATGATAGATAATATTTAAATTAATTTCATTTAAATTCTTTAATAACCATTAAATATATATAATATAATATTTAGAAAAACACATTGTTAGATTAGACAAATTTCTTATGAATACCATGCTCGCAAAAATTAGAGGCTTAGAGCAATCCAACGGCCAATTTTTGAATAATGATTATAAAAGATTATTGATATTTTTAAAGAACATATTAGACAATTTTTCACATTGCTATTTTTAAAAAACCGACTTTTGCATTACTATGATATTTGACAATATGATATTCATAAAAAATTTGTTCAATTTAACTGTAGATTTTTAGAAATATCTTGTATAATTAGCCATACACATGTGACTTGAGCTAGTAAATTACAAGGTACGCCTAGTATGAAATTAAGTGAGGTTACTTGATTAGAGTCAATCACAAATGACATTAAGAAAAACTAGCCATTGGATTAGATAAACACATTGTGAATGCCATTCTCGCAAGAAACCATAGCAATCCAATGGTCAATTTTTGAATAATGACTATAAAAGATTTGTGATATTTTGAAGAGCAAAATATACAATTTTTCACATTGGCATTTTTAAAAAATAGACAATTAGATTATTGTGATTCTTTGCCATCATAATATTACTCATAAGAAGTTTGTTCAATCCAATGATGGGTTTTGTATTTTACAAATTACTGGTCTTTTCTTTTAAGAAATCTGAATTATAATTAAATGAGTTTGTTCACAAGCCTACTCAGTATTTTTTATTTTATTTTTTCATTTATGAACTCACTAATTTTTTGAAGAAGGAAAAAAACTTATTTAGTAGAAGTCACATATTATCTTTTTTAATTAAGAATCTCATATATTTTTAATTAAAATTATTATTTTTTTGACAACAATCTTTAAATCTTTTTAATTTTTAACTATGGTGATGCAATTCTCTCCTACCAAAACTGTATATATTTGAAATATGAATAAAATAAGTTTTTTTTATTTTATTTATTCATTATTTATTCATGTACTTTACTAATTATGGTTTTTTTTTTTTTTTTTTTACATTGTAATTTAAATATACTAAAACAAAGTGAAAAAAAAAAAAAATTTTGACAAAAATGTCTGTTAGCATGATCCATTAGCCCGATTCGGTCCGATTTGGTTTATTGTCTTAGTGGATCAGTCTAATGGACCGAATTGGATAGGCTCGATCCGGTTCAATAGCTTAATGGGCCAAGCCCGATCCGATCAGATAGCCCATTAGCCCACTTTCTTAACGGACTGGTTCGACCTGATCCGCCCATTTTGACACCACTGGATGGAAGGAGGGAAGCCGACGATTGTGACGACGCCGCCTGTGGTGGCGTACACGAAGAATGGGGATAGGCTTGTGGAAGCGACAGTCCGTGGTTAATCCGGAGAATACGTTCTTTTCGGTGAAGCGGTTTATTGGACGGAAGATGTCGGAGGTGGACAAGGAGTCGAAGCAGGTCTCGTATAGAGAATGGGAATGTAAAGCTCGAGCACCCTGCTATCGGGAAGCAGTTCGCAGCTGAATAGATTTCGGCTCAGGTATTATTGCATTTCTCTTCTGCTGGGTTTGTTACTTTTTGAGTTGAGGGTTCTGTTTGGTTTCAAATTCTTAGGATTCTGTTCATTTGTTTATTTATGGGTATTGATCGGTTCTCTTTTAAGTGATTGGTTCTCTTTACTTATGATTCTGTTAATTTGTTTATATATATCTGTATACATGATTCTTGGATTGAATGAATTTGAGTGTTTTTCCAAAATTTGAAGATTTGGGTCTTATGCTTTATGGTGTTTGTTTTACCAAAAATAAATAAATAAACGCCTTCCAAAACAACACATATGTTAAAAGAGGAGGAACTTAACTCAACTGGGACTGGGACTGGGACTAATTGTAACTCTTAAACCTGATATTTGATTTGTATAAGTCTCAGTTGAATGGAGTTTTCTTGGGTCTTAAGCATTTTATGGCTGTTTGAGTCTTTGTATAGCATCGAAACGCTGTGACATTTATTGAGCAATATTGCTACAGAATGCATTCCTATGCTTTATCTTAATGAAGGATGTGAGAGCACAGCTTCTGGACTTGTTCATTTGATCCCTTTTTGTGGTAGGTAGCATTAGGTGCTGTCCTGCCATTTTTATGGATTGTTATTTACTAGGATGTTGACAAGTAATCACTCTTAAAATTTATTTGAGAGAAACTGGCCTCATAATGACTTCAAAGCAAAACTCCCAAGACAGTTATTTAACCGGTTTCTTTTACCTGGTAAGCAGAGAGATGCTTTTATTAAGTTATGCCAAAAGCACTCGTAAAAGAACAGCAATGATAGAATATGACCGAGTGAATATATGCAGGTGGAGAGAATGGTTACGGAGGCAGAGAAATTTGCAAAGGAGGACAAGGGGAAGAGAGATGCCATAGACACAAAGAATTGGGCAGATTCTGTTGTCTGTCAGACGGAGAAGCAGCTGGCAGACAAGGTTCCAGCTCCAGTGAAAGAGAAGGTTGAGGCAAAACTTGGAGAGATCAAGGAGGCAATCTCAGGGGGATCAACCCAAGCCATGAAGGATGCCATGGCTGCACCAAATCAGGAGGTTATGCAGCTCGGCCAGTCGCTCTATAACCAACCGGGTACACCTGGTGCCGGTGCCGGTGCCGGGCCTTCAGAATCATCAGGTAAGGGACCTGATGGAGATGTCATTGATGCTGATTTCACTGACAGCAAATGAGATACCAGGGAAGAAAATTGTTGGTGAGCTTTTTTTCTTTTTAGGTCTCTTTTTTCTTGGTAATGTGTATAAGAAATTTATTGTGGGGATTGAATTTGGTATTGGGGGGCAAATTTCCAGTCATTTTTGTTCTGTGGGGGGATGAGAAAACAATTGTTGTTAGGAAAATAGAGAATTATATTGTCTTAACCAATACCCATTATAGCAAAGGTGTACACCCCTTGCATTTAGTTTAAAATGTATTATTCAGATCCAGTATGGCAGACTTATCCTTAAAAATTCGCATGCATTTGGTCTTCACACCTGGTTTCTGTTCTTTTTTAATAAAATGATTCTAATTGTGCAGTCACTAAAATATTAGCAGTTTGTTTCTGGTTTTCTTGAAAATGATTTTTGTTTTGTTTTGTTTTTGTTTTGTTTGTTGTTATAAGTTAATTATAACTGTATGTAAATTGCAATTTGCTTCAAGAGTAGTTGTATGTTTTGTGAGAAAATGTTACAGCAGTATGGTCATTGTTAATTGGCAGGGTTTAGGTTCCCGCAACCCATTTTGTGGAGTTGTGCTAACAATCCATATGGAGCCATGGCATGGTTTGGCTCTTACCCTGCAGTCGCAGACCTCTGAATTAAACAACCATTTATGGTTGGTCTGAATTCCTATGGTACCCAAGTTATTGAGCCTACCGAATACTACAAATTTGTTACATGAGTCCCCAATTAATTCTTGAGCCTACCGAATGCTAGAAATTTGTCACTTCATCTACACTTTCAGGTTTGGATGAAGTGGCATTTTGAACTCCAAAAATATTTTAAGCAAAGTTAATTCCAACGGTGCATTAAACACGAAATAAAATTCAAGCTCTTCTTTCTCAATTTGCTTCAATTCTGTAAACCTGTATCAATTTTTTTTTTTTTTACAAGTAACATCTGTATACATATTCAACCACAACACAAAACAAGCATCCAAACCAAATTTATATGAACAAAAAGAAGGGATAAAAATAAAAGGAAAAAAAAAAAAAAAACTTGTTGTATATACAATTTTCAGGGAGTCAATTGGGCAGTCTCGTGTGATAGCTTGATTTCATGCCTTTCACTCCCAAGTAGATTTTCTGGGACCGGGACTACGGGGAAGATTCTCCACTCTATCAGCCATTTTAACTCCATAAGCAGAGTACTCATCAAAGTGTCCATATTTATTGCAGCCTACACAACCTCTGTGGAATCTGGTTGATGAGTAGTCGTGTTCCGGAGGACCATAACCCATTTGGCCCCTCCCCGTGTCAATGCGGCCAATTGATAAAGCTGAAACCAACCTTTCACCCCCGCTGCCGCTCCTGTTAGGATCTTGTCGTGGTCTAGTCGATGGGTAGCCGTGGTTGTGGTGGTGTTGATGGTGGTGGTGGTGCTGGTGCTGGTGCTGGTGCTGGTGGGTTTGATGGTAATGGTACTGATAATCATTGAGACTGCAAAGACTTGGAGAACTTTGAACTTTATGCATTTGAACTCGGCCATTCTGATATCCATTCCATAACATGCCCTCTTGGTTCATGGATTCAACGGTATTCTTCTCTGGCGAAGTGATTTTAGGGGATGAACAGGCAGATGAAATGCTGAAGGTCGTCGGTTTAAGGGACGAGCAGGCAGATGAAATGCTGAGGAGTCGTCTGGGCGAAGAACAGGCAGTCGAAATGGTCAAGCTTGTTCGACTGGCATGGCCGGAAGTGAGTTTTGTAATAGTTGCTGAACGGATTATGCCGTTGACGGCATCAATGTAACGTTGCTCGAGTGCTTGGGGATCCATAGTGCCCGTTTGGTTCTCAACGATGATTGGGTTGTCGGGAAACAAGAAGGCTCGGAGCCGTGGAGTTCCTTCGCTTTCTTGACGGTCGTACTCATCGAGCATATGGCGGAGGTCCTCGTCGGTTCTTATGGACACTAAGGCATCAAGGTCTTCGGGGATTAACTGGTACTTGAGGACTATGTCCCCATCAAATAGAGTGGTAAGCTTCTTCATCAGCTCTGTATATAACAAGTAAGATCAAGACAAGCATAAAACTAAATAATGTCACTCGTAAAGTCCATAAAACAGACTAATGGATATCCAAAAAGGCCACCTAACTGTTGAGATGCTAAAAAGAGTGAAGGAAATGAATATGGCACAAATTATTTAGAACTAAGTTATTTTTTAAAAACATTTTTACACATTTTTCTTTCCTTTCTCTTAGCTTTCTCGACATCCAAACAGAAACCTAATTAGATGATTGGTAACAAATACTACTTCAATATAAAGTGAGGTTAAAACATAATGTTACAATACGAATATTGGCAATGACAATTTTGAATGCTAGGGCCTGAGCTAAACAGCCTAAACTCATGGAGTACTCTAAGACACAAAATCTTTCCTTTGGAAGACAATCACCCTACAAGTTGAAATGGCAATGGAACGGGTTTGAGTTTAGAATGCTTTTAATAGGATAGGTTTGCGTTTGAATTTTTATTAAAATATCTTTACGGATTTCTAAAGTAAATTTTTTTTATTTATTTCAAAAGTAACACATACAAGGCAAATAATGGTAGGACAAAAAGTGCTAGTTTTCTAATACTTCGGGCCGTTTGCATTTGCTTTTTCTAGAATCACTTTTAGAACTTAAAATTTAACTTGATTTAAGGAGAGACGATAATCACTTTTAAACAATTTGAGGGATGATAGGATGCATTTCAAAATTTTCATACTAATAGTGATTGTAATCAAAGGTAAGAGGCCCCAACTTAAACCACAATCACTTTTAGTATGAAAATTTTGATACGGGAAAACGTAGTTTGAACATAATTTTAAAAAAATATGTGAAGAAATAGTTCTCCAAAAGTAATTTTAACAAAAACTAACGCAAACAGGTCCTTCTACCATCCCCTTAATCACTTGAGGTGGGATGTGATATGCAAAATATCACGCTAACATAATAATTGACGTGAATATTATCCCTAGTGTCAGTTTCAATATGTTTGTTGTACTAACACGTATAGTGACACCCATGCTATGTTAGTGAGTATATTGACAAGAATTATTATGTCAACTATCACATTAAGTAGTTAGCCGCCCATTATCTCGTGTCAGGTTTAATATGTTTGTTCTACTAGTAAACCTCCCACCATGGAAAATTAGACGGATGTCTAGGTCACATTCTGTTTTTAGAGTTCGGAAAAAAAAAAAAAACACACACATATATATATTCTCTTTTGTTTTCTATTTTCAGTTTTTATTTTATTTTTTATATGAGGCAACCCACCAAGACAAGCTCACTTTGTGACCCACCTCTGGCAGGTAAAATCCCGGATGTACAAGCCACCTCATCTGACATGCATATCGCTTAAGTCGCAGAGTAACCACACCAACGAGAAATCGAACTTGTGATTTTCGGTTTGCGGTTCGTCATAAGCTCGTTCATTACCACTGAGCAACCACAGGAGAGGGTTTCAGTTTTTATATTATTCTTATCTTCAAAAAGATAAGTTAGCCAAATATATTTTTGAGGTTGTTTTGTATTCTTTCTTAATTTTGAAAATTAAAAACTAATAGCCAAACATATTATTGTCTCCCTCGTTTTTTTTTATTTTCTTTTAAACTCTTAAAACAAAAAACTGTTTTTGGAATTCACGGCTAACCTTGATCTTATGCTTCCTAGAGAAACTATCTTTGTGATACTAAATAACTCCTCTACTACATTTTGGCACACAAATTGGGCAAGCATTGATGGATTAATAAGCTTGTTACCAAAATTATAGGAAAACCTAATGAAGATTGAAGAATAATGATATATCTAAGCACTAAGCATGACAACATATATAGCCTTAATGGATTAACAAGTTTATTACTAAAATTATAATAAACCCTAATTAATAATAATAACCAATTAACCATATAATTACTAAGAATGACAACTCCATCAACATGTTACATTTTCAAATTTTAATTAATGCACGTTTTATAATTGTAGGCAAAATTCCTATTAAACTTAAGCAAAGTTGAATGGAAACAACCGAATCCCAACTGGGCGATTTTTATTATTATAATAATTTATAAATTCAAAAGTCCATGAATTTAGATTTTTATATTAACAGGTCCAATTTTATAAACTTATACTAGGAATTTATGGATATGGATAACTCTAATTTTTAATCACAAATTTATTATTTATTTAATCAAACTGACTTTAATTGAATGGGAATTTTGTGTAATTTATCACACGTGACACGTGTGTGTATATATATATATATATATGAGATACGTGCCTGAGAAATTGATGTTGCGAGGGACGGCGACAACGCGGGTCTCGCCGCCGACGTACTTGAGGTGACCGTCGGCAGGCCTTGGGAGTATCTTGCCGCCATGGCTGCACAAGAACTTCACCTTATACTTTGGCGATATCGACGACGGCGCCGTTTCTTCTCCACCCCCACCTTCCTCTGTCATCGATCTCCTTTCCTACCCGAGACCGAGACTCTTCGCCTTCAATTCTGTCACAAATCAAAGAGAGAGAGAGAGAAAGAGAATTAGAATATATATGTGAAATCTTCGTTTGAATTTGCTCAAAAATTACGATCAAAACTTATTTGTTTTTCAAACTCTCTCTCTCTCTCACTCTATAAATGTTGAAAGAATGGAAGTAGTTGTCATTGTGCAATAATAAAAGTAGAAATAAATGAAGAAGAGAGAGATTACTGTATGTGTATTGTTTTGAAGATGAAGATGATAATGGTGGGCCGTTTAGGATTCTGAAAAGGACGAGGCGGAGGATGACCACAGGTTTTGGTTTCGCAACTCCTTCTATTCTCCGCCACCCTATGCCAATTCTCTCTGTCTCTCTCTCTCTCTCAAAAATCTTATGGAACTTAAATACAGGGAACCAGAGGCAGCCATCGATCCTCCATTTTTATTATATTCCCCCGTTTTATAAGGGCCTCTGTGTGGATATTGTCGCTCAAATTACCCATTTACCCTTCATCATTTTTTCTCTCTCCATTAATTACAAGGAATATATGTGACCCTTACTGTATAAAAAAATTATCCATATATTTTTGAAAAATCAATCGTTCGTTTATTCATATCATACATGTCAAAATTTCATTGTTCCAACTGTTTAAAAAATAGAATTGAAAAAT
Source organism: Hamamelis virginiana (assembly GCA_017140935.1). NCBI lineage: Eukaryota > Viridiplantae > Streptophyta > Magnoliopsida > Saxifragales > Hamamelidaceae > Hamamelis > Hamamelis virginiana. The sequence goes on from JAESVK010001074.1 coordinate 323,782, forward strand.
CATAAGCATATATTGAATCGAAAATTACATAAAGTTGAAAGAATATCATAAATTTGATGAAGAGAATAGTGTTTTTTTTTTTTTCGATAATTGAGAATAGTTTTTATTAATTTGATAAATTGGTCACCATTACAATTGGCTGACAACTATAACTACTTAGCTAGTTAATATATTTGTGACTTATTATACAAGTGCATCTAATATAGTAGCAATTAACATATTTTGTTTTACCAAATTTGCACCAAACTCCTTCAAATTACCGATCCTCAATAACTTGAAGTTCACCTTAGCATGATTTCAATCATGAAAAATATACGTTATCGCATGTATTAGTATTGTCCAATTTCTTTGAATAGAGATATTGATAATTTAGCAGCTGTCGTTTTTCTTTGTACTTTATAAGCATATATAAGGGGTTTTTTTTTTTTTTTTTGGTATTATAATTTTTAATAAAAAAAATACTAAATGTTTTTAAAATTAATTCTAAAAAAAAAGTGGAAGGCTTATTATACTTTTTAAGGATAACATTACTCTTTTTTACATTAATTTCTATTTATTTTTCTTTATGAGAAGTTTTTTATTCACTAGCAAAGTAGCAAATGCATTAATGCAACATTAAAAAAAAAAAAACAATAAGGTTATTATGGTAATTTGAATTATAAACTAAAATAGGAAAGAAAAAGGAAAATCAAGCGACAATGACTTGGAGCGGGAATGTTCTCCTCAATTCAGTTTCGTCGGATGCACAAACCGTCTGCCACGTGGCAAACAGACATGGCCTCCACTGTTTGAAAAGCAACGTCATCTGGGTCCCCACCAAACGCTATCGTGTGTCTCCCGTGGCATGTGAGTGGGTCCCAATCATTGGTTTCCTGATGACGTGGCGAAACTCGGTCGGAAGCGTTCAATATTTATCACTACCAGGTCGGTTTGTGCGGGAGTCGGTTGGAAATGGATTGAGAGCAGTTTATTTATGGGTTTTTTGGCTTGTCTCGTATACTTTAATAATCAGCGGATTGATTGACTACAAGAATGAATTTTAATTGGTAGTTTGGACTGATTAAATAATATTTTATTATTATTAATTATTTATAAACATTTAAAGTCGTTAAAACCATTTTAACAAGCTTTTTATAACTCAAATTTCTATCTAACAATGCAATATTATATTTTTTAATAATTAAACTATAATCCAAATAATTCTTACAACACTAATAAATTAAAGTGTCAAAATAAATTACCCTACAACAATAGCAGTTACTAATTAGATAGATAATAAGAATGGTTATTTGTTATTCAAAAATCTTACAAACTAGCATATGATCTCACATTTAAAATCGATGTAAGTGCCAAGCTTCTCCTGGTCACACATCTTGGCAAGATTCACTAGGTTTTTTTTTTTTTTTTTGATTATATAATCAAATGGCCAATACATTTGGGTGTATCAAAGTTTTCATTATAATTCTAATAGTTGAAAATTTTAGCTAATATCTAACAAAATTAGTGCATTTTCTAGGTAATTTTTAGGGGTGATAAATGGGCGGATATGGGTTGGACTACAAAATGACCATTACCCATTTATGACTCATTTAACTAGTATCATGTCTTAATTCATTTAGACCCATACCTATATATCATGGGTCGACCCGACCCACCAACCCATATATCATGAGTCAATTTTTTTTTTTTTTTTTTTAAACACATATACACCCAACAAAAAAATTTTAAATAAAATTACCTCATTTAACAACAAAATTTAATATGTCATATTTAAATTCTCAACAAAAACTGTGTTCTTACAGTTATTCAAAATGTCATAATTTTGCAGTCGGTTTTTCAAAAACCAACTGTTGGATCATCCTGATTTTTTGTAAGCATGACATTCATAAGATGAGTATTTTATCCAACGGTCGATTTTTTAAAATATATTCTGCAACTAACCCTACAGAAACGCAGAATGCCAAAATATATAAAACTGAAGGTTTTTTGACCTAAGGGCACACAACGGTCAATTTTTTTTTCCCACATCTTTTGCAAGGTAGGAAAAAAAATAAAAGATTTTAACTCGATAATATACCTCTTAATAATGAAATGACATAAAATCATAACTTGAAAGTCAATGAAATCTTGACAAATGTTTTTAAAATACAAATAAAGTAATTTAATCAAGTGTATATGCTTGTTAATATAACCAAGTAGGCTTATTTTTCAAAAAGATATAAGATTTTAAAATTTGTCATTCTATTAATACTTGATAAAATTTGTCATTCTAGGAGACACAAAAGCTGCGAAGCTTTTGTATAGCAGCAGCATAAGGAGATCTCGAACGATATTTGTACATTGAAGAGAGAGAATTGTTTTTGTTGAGAATTTAAATATGACATATTAAATTTTGTTGTTAAATGCGACAATTTTATTTTATTTTAAATTTTTTTGTTGGCGTGTATCAGGGTTTTTTTTTTTAAAAAAAAAAAAATCGACCCATTATATGTGGGTTTGTGGGTCGGGTCGACCCATGATATATATATATATATATATATATATATATATATATATATATATATATGCATTGGTGGGTCGGGTTAACCCATGATATATGGGTATGCGTATAGTTGGGTTAAGATATGGTATTAGTTAAATGGATAATGATCATTTTGTGCCCAACCCATACTGACCCCTAAACTCACCCTTCCTTTTTTTGAAGGGGATTGCTCGTCGACCTAATGGGTACCCGGTGGGTACCCATTTTTTAAAATATACCGATCCATACCCATTAATATTAAGTGGGTATGGACGGGTTAATGGGTATGGGTCCAATTTGCCACTCCTAGTAATTTTTAAATATAAAATTATAAATTTATTAGTTATAAAAAATGGCCGATCGAGTCGGGTTGAGTTTAGGCCATTTTAAGGAGTTTTTTTCCAAAATGACCGTATAAAAAAAAATATATACCATACTGACCTTCTAAAAAAAATATATACAAGAGTGACCCTCTGACTCGGTTAAAGCCAATAAACCGCTGTTTCAAACAGCGGTTATTGTGTTATTTAATGAACCGCTGTTTCAAACAGCGGTTTATACTAAAATAAAAAAGTAAACAGGAGGACTTACTTGCTTACCAGTTTGAGACTCAGCTTGGAATTGTCTTTCCCGGAAAGAAAGGATTGCTACCCTTGTCCCAAACCTGCACCACACACTCGGTCTTTCTGAATTACTTCCTTGCTAGGTTCCGGATAATAGGTTTGAGCTAGTTTGAGAAAGATAGACTTAAGTTAAGAAAGTTCAAGAGTGTTTTGCTAGATGCAAGAGTAGAGCTGACTGCCCGGATCACCATGAGGTTTTTTTTACCGTCCAGGAGTAGTCCGAAGGTTAGGTTGCGTCAGTTACTGCCCGAAAGCTTGAACCAGTTTCAGGAGATGGAGAAGGTGCGCAGCGAGCTACTCCCACAGCGACAGCGGCAGTTGCAGTTTTTGAAGCGAGTAAACTGGTTGAAAGCATTCCCTTCAG
>JAESVK010001074.1:336786-357083 GCA_017140935.1 Hamamelis virginiana
ATCAGGTATACCTAATTTTAAGCTAAAATCAGCTAAGCCTCATAAGCCAATATAAGACGTTGGATCAGCTGGACGATAGAGAAGAGATGAGGCATTTAAGTGAAGTTAGAGCAGGGCCCAAACTACAATCCGGCCGCGAGCTACCCAGACTCGCTTTTAACATGACCTACGTGAAATCCCTCATTTCATCCAATCTAAAACTCTACCTCACGTTTTCCGCCGGCGGCCTTCTCCTCCTTCCAGCGGTCTCTCTCCGGCATTCTCTCCACTGGTTTGCATTTCACACACAATGATCTAACCTAAAAACCCTAAACGCAGTCCCCTTTCTCTCACAACAACCAACGATCCCTTTCCTCTCTCTGGTGACGATCCCTCTCCTTCCTCCGACGATCCCTTTAATTCTCTCTCTCTCTCTCTCCGGCAAGGACTCGTACTGAAGCCACCATTGAAGCTCCATCAAAGAAGCTTGCACGCAAAGCCACCGTTGAAGAAGCTTGCACAAAGACGGCAAAGCAAAAAAATATTAAAAAAAATTAAATTAAATTAAAAGAAATATCACACAAAGATCGGCAAAAAAAATCATGTGGATTCACAGAAAATATGAAGTAGATTCAATAAATAAATAAATAAAAACTGAAAAACCCTAACTTTACATGTTAGGGTTCACCACAAATTCTTCAAAATTGGATTGCAGGGTTCAACCTGCTCCAAAGTCACTTAACTTCCTCTTCTAATCTCCACCATCCAGCTGATCCAACGGCACAAAGGCTTAGCTGATTTTAGCTTAAAATCAGCTATATATATATGTTTAGTTTTTCTTCTTCAAAATCTTCAATTTTTGTCTCAAATTCATATGGAACATAATTCGTAGAAGGAAAATGAGTAGATTTAAGGGTATTAAATTTTTATCTATTTTAGATTATGGTTTACTCTTTTATTTATATAAAGGATAATATTGCAATACTATTATTTGATAGGAGTATAAAAATAATTATAAATTAAATATTTTAACCAGGACTAATTAGAGGTGGGTTGGGGTGATCCCAACCTTGTTCCAAAAAATGCAATTCCATTTCGTTCCATTTATAATCATCTCAAATCCTACCTAATAGGAATAGGATAGGACGAGTACTATTCGTTTAACACATCCCATTGCCACTCTTAGGTGCAACCACATGGGTGAATGTAGAAATATGCACGGGTCCATTGGGTGCGGGTGGGGATAAAATTGCCGACCATCTTGCCCATGGCGGGTGGCTAATCCTCCCAATCGCCAACCAAGCAGATTGGTTGAATAAATGGGTGTGTTTCAACTGTGGGTTAGGCGGGTTGAGTGGATCAAGCCATACTATTTTTTTTTTTTTATAAACATCTAAAGTCCCTAAAACCATTTAACAAGTAAAGACACCTCAAACTCTTATCTAACAATGTAATATTGTGTACGTTCTTTAATGATTAAACTATAATCTAAATAATTGCAACACTAGTAAATTACAATGCCAAAACAAAGTATCCTACAACAGTAGAAGCTACTAACTAGATATATAACAAGAAAGATTTTTTATTATTCAAAAGTCTTACAAACTAGCATATGATCTCACATTCAAAATTGCAAGCATATGCAACAAAATTAGTGCATCTTCAAATTATCACAAAATAAGTGCATCTTCAAATAAATGCATCTTCAAATCTTTATTGTGAATTATTATTATTTTTTTGTTATCACAATAACTTGACAAAAAAATAATTATTGAAATAAAGATCTCTAAAGTAAATGAAATGAAATAATAGGGGTTGTCGGTTGTGTAATGAAAATGAAATGATAATTCAACTTTCATAGGTGATGTTCATAAGTTTTCTACTTTTTTTTTTTTTTTGTAATTCTATTGAGTTGTCTCGAAAGACAATTGCAAGTTTGTAACGTTATAATTATCTTTTTATATGCTTTTTATTTATCCAACTACATTTGTAAACTTATATTGTATTTAAAATTTTTGAAAATAATTTATACCTTTATATTTATTTATTGTAATAAATTTTATTGTTATGTAATTTTTTTTTTATTTTTAATATCATTTTTATATATTTTTAAATATTTTTAAAATTTAAAATTTAAATTTTTGAAAGACTAATGTCCCGACTCGTAAAATATAAAATACCTCACCCAACGCCCTTACTTCTGAAAAATTTGCGCATAATAGCCCAAATGTTTCACACTAGATTAGAAAAATAAATATAACAATAAACTTTGCACATAATATGTAATGATCATCAAGTGAATGTGGTGCACATGAATTAAAAAGAAACCCATGGGATTAGGGCTCCACCAATTTTCTCATTATTCCATAAGTGTAAGTCCCCATCATTTATGTAAGAAACAAGAAGCCCTACACATCTCTTCTTGTGCTCGTACTACCATCAAATGATCCTTTTTTAGAAATGAAATGAGGACCCTAGCTAATTTAATGAATTCTCTTTCAATTCATGTGACAAGATGATTAAAGAATGAACCCCACCAAGTGATTCATAAGAACATAATATAAAAAAGATATTTTTGTGTGCTATGAAAATAATCATGTTATGAATCTCAACTCTTTGGAATCTAAACTCATTTGGCCGGAATGAAATCCAAGGTAATTAAGTGATCCAAATCCATAAATTCGATATTCCAAATGCGACTGCTATTACCTGACTTCACTGAAATGCGTTTGGCTGCTGAGCAAGTATGGTGTGGCTCAGCAGCTCCAAGGCCTTTCGGCCAGTGTAAATTCGGTGTTTTGAAAAATCGACCTTTGGATTGAATATTATTCCTATATATCACAGGCATGCCAAAAATCACAGTGATCTGACGATCGATTTAAGAGATACAGACTGTGAAAAATTCTAACAGTCTATGTGTTTCATACATACTTTAAAAAAATTTCACATTCTGTATCTCAAAAATCGACCGTCAGATCACTGTGATTTTTGGCATGCCTGTCATACATAGGAATAATATTTAATCCAATGGTCAGTTTTTCAAAACATTGAATTTACACTGACCAAAAGGGCTTGAAACTGCTGAGCCGCACCATACTTGCTCAACGGCCAAACCAAGCTCAGTTGGCCACACATGCAATAAAAGGAAACAAGTTAATTAATTTGTGAGTCCACTTTTTCAATAAATAAATAGTTCAAAATAGACAGGGCAATAGCTACAACTCTTACAAGTTGGTCACAGCCCATTATTCTTGTGATCTTGTCCCTAGCTTACGTCACCAAATCTTGGTCCTATGGGAATTCCATGATACCATCTGTCTTACCATCAGTGTCCTAAAACAGTATTGTTCTTACTTTGGATGTCGATACCACATTCAACAACCCTTTGAAGTTTCATTTTCAACAGAATTCCTCTAACATATATATATATTCTTGTCCCCATGAAAATTTTGACAGAATAGAAAAGTGACTTTATTAATTTACTAATTAAGTTCTAATCATAAAAAAAAACTTAATATAATGCATGTGTGATCAAACGACTTTATTAATTTATTAATAAAGTTCCTAATTGGGTAAGTTAAAATTTTAATGTATAAGTTATATCGAAAATTATCACTTGCATAATGTTGCAAATGAAGTTCATAGGTGATTGTGAGATGCATATTTTGAAAAGTTGACCGTTGGATTAGATACTTTGTATAAGTATGTCAGGCATGCCAAAAATCACAGTGATCCAATGGTCGGTTTCTCAAATATGTCACTAAAAAAAACTGTGACAGTTTGTAGCGATCAGAATTTTTCACAGTTTGTATTTTGAGATGCCTACATCGGTTTACTGTGATTTTTGGCAGACGTGACATCCATAACAAGGGTATCTAATCCAACGGTCAGTTTTTCAAAATATGCATCCCATAATTCCCTATGAGCTTCATGCTAACTTTTGCGAAAGTCAGCATATGTTTACTAGATCGAGACAATATATATATATATATATATATATATATATATCCTCTTATATATTGATCATGCAAGAGTTCATCATATTTGATTACACACAAGTGACCAATTATTACGTTACAGATGAATTTTTATTCCTGAAGTTACATAGATTAACATATCACTAGCTGTATATATTATTATATGGCTCTATATAAGACTAACATTCCTCATTTTTCATTTGACTGCTACTGCATAAAGTTGATGTGCAGCATTAATTCAAGTAAAATGCTTGATTTTGCCCATGTAGTTTTTGAATTTATTCTAAAATCTGGAATCGTAAGTTCATTATTTTGCGTATTCATGTATGGATGGGAATGATTTGGGTTTATCTATAACACTATAAGGATGGATTATCATGTTTCTCTTGAAATATGACCCCACTATGATATGATGACACAAAGGATACAATGTATTATCAACTTATTTCCAATTAACCACCGGCATAGTACCCTAGTACTCATCTCTCTCTTTCAATGATGTTGAACACAGGGAGAAGAGGTCACATTGGATGCAATAATAGATTTGTTAGCAATTGAATTCCATGCTTTGTTTCAAAAAGGCTCAACTGAGAAAAATGTGATCTTTAGCTGTACAGTTCCCCCACATTATGAAACAATTGTGATCAATGTCGATGACCCCACATGCAAGGAACCTTTCATTCTAGCTATTTTATACCATAATTTGACAACCACCCTATAGAAGGATCTACCTATCTCTAAGCTGCCCTTGATAATTGTATCAAAGCATACATTATTATTAGCATGCCACCACATGGCAGGTTCAACATTACATTTACAACTAGGGTTCAAGGCAAAACTCTTAAGGGCAAGGCACAAATGAATAGAGAGCCAGGCATGAAACTGATGGAACAACACCAAATACAAATGGAATCCAAAAAGTTATGATGGGCAACTGAAAGAAACACAGTAACCGAAGAATATAAATTTCATTTATTAAGAAAAGAAGGATCCATGCTAGTGAAAATTAACAATGCGATCCAACAATGTTGGTATCAAAATTTGAGTAGGCAGGACAAATCATAAACAGAAATAGCTGTTTATAGGGACTTTACCGATCCATCTTCCTGTACATTCATTATCGGTCACACCACTTGGTAGTTCTCTGCAAATTGTTGAATTATCTGAGAAAACTTGGGAGGAGGTCCACCGCTCAGTGGCAATACATTAACAACCTGCCAAAAATTTCATTGCTGTAATGTGTAAAGATATAGATAATATTAAGGTGCACTGAACTGGAAAGCCTGAAGGTCTCCACATGAATAAAATGGCACTACCTACATGGTTAAGCAGAAATTCCCTATTCGATAGACACTACGGATAGATCATGTCACAATTAACATGGTGGAAAACTATTCTCATAAATCCTACCATGTAACACCAAATATCTCACCCCTTTTTATTCACTATATCTTTTATTTAATATTAAGTTTGATTGTTTTGTCAGGGAGAGTTTTGGGTTAGAAAGTTTGAGCCACTTTAAAGGATGCTTCAAGAGACATAATATTATATGTTGACTTTAAAATCGCACATTGTAAATTGGTGGTGGAGACAGGTTCAGTGGTGTAAATATTTTGGCTTGGTTTTCATCGAACACATGTCCCACTATATAAGAACAGCTCGCTCGCTCGCTAATTTAAACCATGGGAAACTTGCAAATTAGAACAGAACTTCGAGTCAAACGTGTCAAATAGAAATCCTAATCATACAGAATTTGAGTTCTGCAGCTATAAGATCAATCAGATCAGAATGAATCTAAAAGGTTGTAATCGAATACAGAGCCAAAGCTCCTAAAGTTGAAGGAAGTACTTAAACACCAAATACAAATCAACTCAACAAAGGTTCGACCCCAGCTACTTGGGATCAGCTACACGAATCCTTATTCGTCATTCATCTCTATCCAGAGTCAGAATCACCATTAAATTCTTGGGCAATCAAGTCTTTTATCACTATGTTTTTCTTGCCTTCTTCTTGCCCTTTCGGTGCCTTCAACTTGAATCAAATATGTTGGAAAAGTTAAAATAAACAAAATAAATTCATTTATTATTTTAATATTGCCAATATGCTTCCTGAGAGACAACCTTTGCTAAAGAACCCAAAAAAATTGACAGTAGAAAAACCTTTAGAATGAAGACCAACACCTGCCAATGATGTCAATTGCAAGCTATTAATACCATGACATCATTCTCCTTTTAACAAAAGAATCAGATGTGATCAACATCATGAGAACATTTTCATTGATGAATTCTAAATAGCAATATGATCAGCTAATCAATGACTGGCTAATCAATGACCAGAAGGCCATAACCACAAGCAGGATACCCTCTAAAACATACACAAGCAGTGATACCTTATAAAACAGACACAAGAAATGATACCTTCAAAAACAGACAGTCGTTAAGAAATTTCCTCCAGCATATCGTTCAACTTTTCTCCTATGATTTTAACACTTAAATGTTCACTTATCTACTTCAAAATGTAAAAGATGTAATTGTTCCCTGTACAAAATATTTGCTGTGGGCATCATAGATGCATAAAAATGGCCTGCAGAATCTTGGAACGAGTATGATACCCCTACATTATTATGATACTTATACATTTTGATTAATGGAAAGGCAAAGCTAACCTTTAGGTTACTGTATGTATTTGCAGCAGTAAACTGCACAGAAATTGGGAAAAAAACTGATGAATCTGCTGGGGGAACCACAAACTCCATCGATCCACTGCCAATGTTTCGATAATGAAATTTTAAGAGACCAAACAAGCACTACGAATTAAATATTTCATGAAAAAAAACTTTGAATGGGAAAAATCACTGCATCATTTGCTAACCTGCGGTTAGAGCTATCAATGAGAAGTATGGACCACTCCAAAATGGAATTTCTGGAGTCATACCTGCAACAGAAAAACACTCAAATGTTGAAGGCCCACTTCGATAAAAGAAAAATGAAGAGTAATGGAACAAAAAACAAGGGGAAACAGATTTGGAACCAGTATTATAATGGAGCACTGCATAGTATTAGACTTAGAACGTTGCTCACATTCACTTGCATATTTTCCAAAATTAATTAACAGCATGAACGATAAATCCATGCGCCACGACTCATGGTTGTGAACAGTGTTCTCATTTTAAATTTTATTTGGTTCCTTTTTCTATTTCTTTAACTAAAATGATAGAGCCTCAGGCTAATTGTTATTTGCAACTAAGACAGGAAATAGAAGAAAGAGCATCAAACAAAACTACAGCATAAGCAAAGAATACATAAACACTGGCAATTTTGCAAATCATAACAAACTCATCTTTTGTTACCTTGATTAATTAAAGTAAGTAATGTATCTTATTGTTCAATACATGTATCAGTTCAAACTAATTCAGCGAAATTGAAATGATTTAAACTGCTTATTGTTCAATACATATCAGTTCAAACTAATTCAGAAAGGTTCAGCAAAAGGGGCAGCAGCAGCAGCTGCTGCTGCTTATTGTTCAATACATGTATCAGTTCAAACTAATTCAGCGAAAGGGAAATGATTTAAACAGCAGCAGCAGCAGCAGCAGCAGCAGCAGAAGAAGAAGAAGAAGAAAAAGAAGAAGGGAAGAAAGAGAGCATCACAACAAAGGTACTAAATTTCATTTCAACTTGTTGTTTCAGTCATCCCCAGAATAGAAATGTTTTGAAACATTTCAGAAATTCTATGGAAATGGTGAAAAAATTTAGAAATGCATGGAAACACTTGGAAATTGTAGTCCCAACTAGACACAATAGAGTGGGGTTGAATAGTGTCTGAGGCAAACCTAAGCCAATTTTTCTAGCACACACAAATATGTTAAGACAAGAATTAAATAAACACAATAATATGAACAAAAACAAGTAATGAGATAAAGAGATAGAGAAATCAAACACAAGATATGATGAGACTTGAATACCAAGAAGAGAAATAGAGAGAGAAATTAGTGAGAAATCAGAATATTAGGGAGAAAAAGAGAGAGAAATCAGAATATTAGGGAGGAAGAGAGAGAGAGAGAGAGAAATCAGAATATTAGGGGGAATATTCATTCATCAAGTCTAACCAAAATAGAGGGTTTACTCCCTTTATATAGAAAATAATCCTACTCCTAAAAGGAAACTAATTAAAACAATTCTACTTCCACAAGGAAACTAATAAAAAGAAATTACAACCAAATAGAAATAGCTTAACTAAAATAAAAATAAATAATAACTAATCCTATCCTTATCAATCACGATCCACATCAATTCTCCCCGGCTGGGAAAAACTCTCCTCAGGAGAGTTATGATGCTGATAAACCTCCAAATGATCAGGATCAAGACGCCGACACTCATCTTCTGTAATCCGGGTATCCTCAATGCTAGGGCGATCCCTCCAGCAAACAAGACACCGTCAATAAGGACCACCATGTGACAGAACAGTCTGATCATCAAAAATTTTACCAATCTGATCGGTGCACGGGAGTGGTAAGCGTGGGATAACGGACACCGGAGGTGCGGTAGGAGAAGAGATAGAACCACCTATAGACAAGACTGGCACAGTAGGAGGCTCAAAAGTGCCTCGATAAGGAAACAAATCCCCAACATTGAAAACAGGATTAAAATTCATATCAGATGGTAAGTCAATTAAATAAGCAGTAGATCCCAACTTACGAATGATACAAAATGGTCCGGTGGCTCGGGCATGCAACTTTTTGAAGAAGTGTTTAGGATAATGGGCAGGGTGGATACGCACCATAACATATACTCCTTCATTAAAATCCAGTTGCCTACGATGAACATTAGCAGCTAAATTGTATTGTTCATTATTCAAAGTAATTTTTTGACGAATGTCAGCATGGAGATCACGAATGTGCTAGGCAAAAATATCAGTAGAAATGAAAGGACGGTAGTCGGTGGGAAGGAAAACAAGGTCAAAGGGTTGACGAGGGAAAAGGTCATAGAGAATTTGAAAATGACTCTTACCAGTCGATTGATTAACAGATACATTAGACGCAAACTCTGCAATCGGTAAAATTAAGTCCCAATTCCCAAGATGCTCCCCTACAAAGCACCTAAGTAAATTTCCCAGACCCCTATTAAGAACCTCAGTTTGCCTAGGGACAAAATCTATATCATGCTGGATATCCTTCATAGGTGGCAACTCACTAGGCAACTCATTCGGTATAACATCTCTAAAGTCCTTTAATAAGGTAGTAACCTCAAGAGGAGGTTCAACAACCTTTTCGAAAGAAACTGAGAGTAACTGTTGGACTACAGGCGCCAAAGCTATGTCAGACTCATGTCCTTCCCGCACAAACTCCTTTCGAGAAACGACATGGATATGGTTCTTGACAGGAGGTTGGAAGGAATTCTTAACCTTGGGATTTCTACTCGTGGGAGACGGTTTGGCAAGAAGCAATTGAATAGATTTCCCGTTATGCTTAAAAATGTATGAATTATTCCTCCCGTTGTAGGTCACGTCCAAGTCAAAAAGCCAAGGACGACCAAGCAAAATATGGGCGACATCCATAGGGAGGACATCGCACCAAATCTTATCGGAATAATCTCCCATATGAAGAGGACCCAGACACCTGTCTAAGATCAGTAAAGAGGTCTTGTCGACCCAAGCTACCCTATAAGGCTGAGGGTGAGGTTCGAGCTATAACTTTATCCTAGCTACACCAGCGGTGGAGACCATTTATAGTACTTCCGCCATCAATCACAACCTTACAAACTTTATCCCCACATGTGACAAAGGTGTGAAAGATGCTCGTGCGCTTCCAATCATCCTCCCCTAAAGGAGTAGACAGGATGCATCGCATGACAACGAGATGGGACTGCTCCTGCTCATCATCGAGCTTGAGATCCCTCTCGGCATCAAAAGTTTCCTCAGGAGAGGTATAATCTGCGAAAGCAGAAGGGTCATCGGATGTGGGCCGCTCATTGGGTTGTTGAACGATTAGGGAATCATTGGCAACATTCCCGAGGTCATCAACTATACCCTGACCTCTAGACTGGGCTAACTCATCTCGAAGTGCTGTTATGGACTCACGAAGTGTGGGAAACTCAATCTTAGTGTCACGATCAAATCTGGTAAATGACTCTTTTAAAGTGGCTATGTCTTGTTGGACATTGGTCATGTCTTGCTCTAGGACTATGCAGCGGTCAGTCAAACTCATGGTGAAAGGCAATGGTGAAGTTGGGGTGGATGGGTGGTGAATGCTGACACGTTTTAAATTACTTAAATGAGAAAGACAAATTATCACTAATGAACACTTAGAAATCTGAAATAAAATGAAGAAAAGATGCAAGCTGCGTGCCTAAGTATGAAATGGGTAAAGTAGGGAAGGAAAAGGTAATGACTGTGTGAAATATATCAGAAAGGTGGCCTAGAGTTTGAAAAAAAAGTAGAGAAACAAGAAAGAAACTGATGACAAGAATAAAGGTTTTTTTTTTTTTTTTTTGTTTTTTTTTTTTTTTTTTTTTTACTTTTGGGAAAAGATAGAAGGCTTAAAAGGGACCTAACACAAATTTAATAAACTACCAACTAATTGAAAGAAAACCCACAAATTTTCAATGAAAAGAAGATGTGTACCGTTCACCAAGGTGCAATGACATGTAAAACTCCACTGTGGAGGTTGAATTGACCAAAATGGACCGCAAAATCGGAACCGAGACATCGAAAAACGCTGGGAAGGCTACGGGGGTCAAATTGTAATTTCCAAAAAGTTGAGAGGCCAAATTGTAATTTCTGGAAACAAAGCGATGACGTCAGCAGACACGTGGAAGTCAACGGTCAAAGGTTGACCGGGTCGGGCCAACGGGTCAAGTAACCGAGTCGGGGAGTCGAGCCGAGAATGAAACAAGCATTGAATCGAAGCAGAAGCGCCTGGATCTGACGCGGGGCGCGTAGATCTCACGCGCAGAGACGAAGGAGGCGCATGAGAACACGTGATCACTTTTCCGGCGACCTGGTTTCTTCCGGCTTGATCGTCGGCGACTGGGGAGGCGGTTAGGGGTGTTCCGGTGGTGTGGGCAGTCGTGGAAGGCTGTGTTTTACGCTGGTGTGATGCACGAGTCTATATATGTGTGTGTGTGTGTGTGTGCGCGCACAGTAGATGGAAACAATGTTCAACTATGGACCGTGATTTTGCTCTGATACCAATTAATGAGACTTGAATACCAAGAAGAGAGAGAGAGAGAGAGAAATAGAGAGAAAGTAATTAGAGAGAAATCAGAATAGTAGGGAGAAAAAGAGAGAAAAATCATAATATTAGGGAGAAAGTGAGAGAGAAATCATAATATTAGGGGGAAAATTCATTAATCATCAAGTCTAACCAAAATAAAGGGTTTACTCCCTTTATGTAGAAAACAATCCTACTCCTAAAAGGAAACTAATTAAAACAATTCTACTTCCACAAGGAAACTAATAAAAAGAAATTACAACCAAATACAATAGCTTAACTAAAATAAAAATAAATAATAACTAATCCTATCCTTATGCATCATGATCCACATCAAGATGTTAATGTGGTTCGGCACCAAGCCTACGTCCACGCCTTAAGCACCAAGCTCAAGGATTCTCAATCCACTATGATGATCCCTTTGACCGGTAGAAATCAAACCTTACACCAAATGACTTGAACTTAACCAACAAGCTCCAAGTATTTCAAGGGTTTCACCAAACCCTAGCCCACAAATGAGTACAAGAGTAGAGAGTACAAGAGATTGATTCAACAAGTTGATGTTTACAATAAATATGCTCACACTTGTAGCTCTTCAATTATTAAAGACTAATAATGATCAAAGAGAAGTAGTTGAAAGAGTTTTAATAATGGAGTAAATGCTCTTGAAAGATTTGAATAAATGCACTAGGTAACCATTTAAAGAGGGAAATGAGTTTAAAAAGGATTTCAGCCAAATAGAGTTGTTTCCCTCCCATCCAATCAAAAGGCTGGTGTTGAGAATATTAAATGTATCAAATTTGAAAAATCTGTATGCACCGTTTGAACGGCCCGAGAGCCCGTTCGAACGGACTAGCCGTTGATTTTAAAACCTATAAAACTCGTTCGAACGGCCCGAAGCTCCATTCAAATGGCCTTAGTAAAAATCCCATTTATCATTCAAATGGTTGAATCCTTTGAAATAAAGCCTCTGTCCCGTTCAAACAGGACTTCCCATTCGAACGGCCCTGCCAGTTTTTCATATAAAACAATTTGATCATAAAAGCAAAAGGCCATTTCAACCAAACTTAGGATCTTTCAAAAACCATTTCAAATAATAACCAGTGTTCCTATAAGTCCATGATAGTATTGAGAAACTCCTATGGTCAATCTATGGTTCATCTTAAGTATTAATAGACTTTAGCAATTTAGAGCTTTATAAAGATTCCTAAGACACTCAAATATAAAAGATTACAAGTGCAAGTCCTTGAGGTGTCTAGAGTCTTCATCCAACTTGTGCTTGAATCTATGAGGCTTGCCTAGTTTTGGCTCAAACCATAAGCTTGCTATGTGCCTTGCTTGAGTCCTTGATAAATGAAAGTGAATATCACCGTGTTTGAAACTTGCATCACATGATAAACATATTAGCACACAAGACATGTTTGTTATCTTCAAAACCTTTACCTAAAAGGTCATGAGGAAAGCCATATGGCTAACAGAAACATAGAACAAAAAGTAATTATATGTTAAAATAAGTATATTAAATGCTTAATTGAATATGATTGTCACCTATACACCCATCCAAATAAAAATAAACTTCTAACATTTAAAGTTACACTACTAATTGACTGTTTTGATATGTCACAAGAAATTAGTACTATTAATTATAAAAATGAGTTATTATTGTTTTCGGTAAGTTTAATATTACTTCTTACTTTCATCTCCTTAGTCCTTACTGGTGGAATTTTATTAGATGGTTAATTGTAATAATCTACTCCACTTGATAAAAAAATTTGAAAACTAAAGGGAGAATAGGGGGAAGAACCCTTTTGAGAACAAGCGTAATTGGACCTGCTTTTTACATATCTCTTGTTATTTAGGACCCTATTCACCTCTTTGGGCTTCTATTGAATCAAGAAATAGTTTGACTGTCCATCTTTTTTATAACATATATAAGGCATCCTCTGGACAATTCAAATCGAAGCAATTGGGTGTCCGACTCAGGGGACATTAACACAATATAACTTTCCAACAACAGCGATGGCGACAAGATTTCCTTCTTAGTTCTTCTGTCTTAGTTTTCTCTCTTCGTAGTTCTTTTGTCTTCTCCTCTCTGATTTCTCTTTCTTCTCATTTTTTCAGATTTCTCCCTTTCTTCTCTCTCTTCACATTGAAAAAAAAAAAAAAAGTAATACAAAACAAAATTTTTCAAGAGTCTTTTAGATTCCTGAATTTTTTAAGGAATGCTTCAGTCGGCTTCGACCCAAACGTCATCATTTCAATCGGTTTCTATCGAAACGTCGTCCTTTCAGTTGGAATTCAAAATTGCTATGACATTTCATTTTGATTAGCTACAAAACAAAAACGTTTTGAAAATTTCAAGAGAAAAGAAATTTTGTTCCTTGATCACAACATACACATATCAACCAAGCCTGAGCTCACTAAAGCTAAAACGGTAAAAAATCACTACAAAACTTGAACATCTTATCCAATGACAATTAGTTTCCCTAACACTAAAAAAACATTTTTAACTTCATAGCAGGGGCTGCCCAAGAATAGATCTCAACGCTTAACCCCTACTGATGCTCTTTAATAACTCTTCACAGCATATAAAAATTTAATAGAATTAGATGGAGTTTCTCACCTCCACTCCCCATCAATATGGTTAACATTTGGTGCCTCTCTAATTGCTGGAAGAGGAACTGAAATCACAACATTTTGAAGATCAAACATTGATGAAGCTTCGTACTCGATGTTCACATATGTTTCATTCTCAGAAATAGATGGCCAGCAGTTAACTGCAACATAGATAGATTTAAACTCTAAATGATAAAAGCATAAAGCACTTTTCATAGACTAGAAGATATATGGCATGATATCAAAATCCACCTGTCAATGGCACAATTGACTCATCCACACTCTCCATTCTCCACTTTAAAAGACCAGCCCCAGCTTGACCAGTAGGAAAAGGCCTGCTAGGATTCTTGAGACCTAGAATATTTTCATTGGAAAACAATTCTTTGTTGATGTTTGGGTGGGTTTTGAAAAGGATGCCCTGATTTCCCCCCGATTCAATCTGAAAATGAGGCACAATATAACATGCAATGAGAAAATGCAAGAAACCCTACTACTGTAAGTTTTGCACATGAAGCCATGTACGAAAATTTCCCACAGTAACTGGCATAAAAGTATGAACCATCCACATCCAGTAGTACTATCTTCAGTTGGAGAGAAACAATTAAGCTCACACAACACACTCACATAGTCTCTTTTTCAAGAGCAACTCAGCCTTACAAAAAAATAATTACAAAAAAAAAAACTCCTAATTGTTACTAGTTCAGAATCATCCATCACACCAATCTCAGTCAGTAGTGTTCCCCTTGGTAGTCATATTGCATTTGAGGATTAAATATAAAATTTAATGAAGCTTTTGTGACTCAGCAGAAGCGTAAGGAGAAAACTGCCAAAAATGATCATCAAGATCTCAATAAGTGTCATAAATTTTCCTTACTTATGTACATTTCAAGTGACAAGTGATTATTTAAATGAAGGAGCGCCTCTTAAGAGTTGTGAGAGCAACATGGAGGCATCATATTTAAGGGAATGTTTATGAAACATCTCTGCGACCAGCCGACCACCCCATGCTTGATAGTACAAAATGTTAGGTAGTCCAAAAACATGTTGTGTAGTTATTGTGATAGAGATGAGGATGTTATGATGGATGAGTGATAAAACAAGAAATGGTAATATTTGACATGAACACTTTTGTGAGAAGGTGGAGGTACTATTTGTTGGGATTTTGCTCCTTTGTTGGTCCCACATCGGTTGGGATAAGAAAAGGCCAGATCCCAAGTGCCTATAAAAGAAGGCTTAACCTCCTTGATTATATTACACCAGTTAAAAGCTTAATTAGTAACTTTTTGACTTTAGAAAAATTCCTCTGTTGACCTTTTTATTTGTAAAAGGGAAAAGGGGTGAAAGTTAAAGTTTTACTAGTGGGGAAGTTTTGTGGGTGTATTTGGGGTGAGGAGAAAAATTGTGTGATTGTAACAATTTTTCACATAGTGGATTTTCTTCTCTGGATCCAGTGGTTTTTCTCCTATTTTTGGAGTTTTCCACGTTAAATTCTGGTGTTGTGTTATTTCTCTATTTTTCTTGATATTCCTATAAAGGATAGATCCTAGGGGGTGAATTTGGGAGGTCCAAATTCCCAACGAGTGGTATCAGAGCCTAGATTCTATTGGTGGGTATAGCTTTGGTGTGGTAGTGTGGATACGTACTGTCTAAGGAGGTTCTGTCTAGGAGATTGGAATTTAAGCGTGTCCATTGTGGCCCTCCAATCTTTCGTGGGAACTTACTTAGTGAGTACTATTCATTTCTACGGTAAAATTCATCGAGGCAATGTTAAGAAATAGGGCTTCAAATCCTATCAGATTTGAGGTGGAGAAATTTGATAGGAGAATCAATTTCGGCTTGTGGCAAGTGCAAGTCAAGGATGCTTTGATTCAACCAGGATTACACAAAGCGTTGAAGGGCAGACCAACCCCTGAAGTCAGCAGTGGTACTAGCTTGACTGATGAAACAAAGAGCGATGAAGATTGGGAGGATCTGGATTTGAGAGCAGCAAGTGCGATACGTCTGTGCCTGACCAAGAATGTTCTTGCAAATATACATGGAATATCTACGGCAAAGGAACTCTAGGAAAAGCTCGCAGAGTTGTATCAGACGAAGGGCGTCTTGAATCAGGTGTACCTGAAGAAGCAATATCATACACTGTGGTTGAGTGAAGGTACGACTATTTCAGATCATTTTAGTGTTATTAATGACATTGTCCCTGAGCTAGAATCTATTGGAGTTAAAATTGATGATGAGGATCAAGCCTTGAGGCTCATCTGGTCTCTTCCATCTTCCTATGAGCATATGAAGCCTATTTTGATACATGAGAAGGAGAAAATATTTTTTTCAGAGGTTACCAGTAAACTCTTATCTGAAGAGAGAAGACTAGGTGGTGGAGGTAATGGTCCACATGAAAACTTAGCAATGGTAGCAGCTGGTAATTGGAAGGGGAAGAACTCCGTGAAGAAGAAAACAGTCTGCTGGGGGTGTAGACAATCTGGCACGTCGAGAAAAATTGTCCAAAAGTTGGAGCAGGTTCGACAAGTGGCTCCAAGTCAGTAAATGGAGATACTAGTAATGAAGCTAACTTTGTGTCTCTCTCCATGGAAGATGATGTCCTCTGAAAAATGACATGTACATCCTCATGGCATGCTGCTAATTCCCAAAGTTGCCATGATAGAGGATGTGTTAAAGTTAGCGGGTCCACAAGATTGCACACAGACATTGGTTTGGCATTGATGCAAGGTGTGTGGTGGAAATTCATGTCGATGGCTAATGAACTTCCAGGAAAGCCAAACGTGGAAGTTACACCATAATTTTTCAGCAAGGTTGTTTTCAACATGGGCCGAAATGAAATGCTTGGAATTGGTTTATTCTGAGTGGGTATGCTTTTATGGTGAAGCATGATAGCATAAACTATAAAGATCTTCATCGAGGTGGAGCGTGGCTGTGGGACCAGCCAAAGTCGCAAGGTAGAGATTGTTGGGATTTTGCTCCTTTGTTGGTCCCACATCGGTTGGGATAAGAAAAAGCCAAATCCCAAGTACCTATAAAAGGAGGCTTAACCTCCTTGATTATATTACACTAGTAAAAAGCTTAATTAGTAACTTTTTGACTTTAGAAAAATACCTCTGTTGACCTTTTTATTTGTAAAAGGGAAAAAGGGTGAAAGTTAAAGTTTTACTAGTGGGGAAGTTTTGTGGGTGTATTTGGGGTGAGGAGAAAATTGTGTGATTGTAACAATTTTTCACATAATGGATTTTCTTCTCTGGGTCTGGTGGTTTTTCTCCTGTTTTTGGAGTTTTCCACATTAAATTCTAGTGTTGTGTTATTTCTCTATTTTTCTTGATATTCCTATAAAGGATAGATCCTAGGGAGTGATTTTGGGAGGTCCAAATTCCCATCACTATTGATTAAAGGATGATGGAAAAAAAAATTTGGTTGACATGGTTTGACCATAAGCCACAAAGGACAATGACAACATTAATGTTACATGGACTCGAGTGCTGATGTGTATCTAGGATTCAGATTCATCAAATTTCTAAATTTCGGGATACATGGACTCGGCCCAAAATAATCCAAAAATTGAGTACAACTACGTGGATACGTGTGTGTGTGTGTGTGTGTGTGTGTGTGTGTGTGTTATATGAGGTTAGAGGTAAATTTGCAAGCATTTTGACATTATGGGACAATTGTCATAATGATTAATTTTGGAAGTTTAAACAATAATTTTAAAACTTTGGTCATTTTAAAAATCAAGAAGGTATGACTAAACTGAAAAAAATTAAATAAATAGAAGTTAAGAGGGTTTCTATTTGATAGAAACCTGTGAGAGTATGGAGGGTTCCTATTCAATAGAGCACAGTCACTTCCACTGGCACCCTCCATGGCGGCACTTCCATCCTTCCTTCGATAGCACCTTTGACAGCACAGCAACAATGTCACACACACATACACACACACACACACACACATATTATCCTCACACAATCAATCATGTCAGACATAAAAGTGCCATGTCCGGGCTGGATCCCATACTTGTACCCGTGTTGTGTCGTGTCAATACAAGTACCCTGGGGGCACTTGTCAAGTCCAGTTAACAGAGGATGATATAAATGGGAAAAATGATGTCTTAGGATGCAGGTGCCTCAAGGACAAAGGTTGACAAAAAAAGGAGGTGGGTTGAGGTATGGAGAAAGACAAGGTGGGCAACAATTTGAGTGAATATGGCCTTATAAGAAGCACAACAGAATATTAGGATTTTTAAAGCTTTCCCTAAATAATCAAAGGTTTCACAAATTTGAATTTGTTTTCAAGTAAGGGGGGGACCAAAAAATCTTCAAAACATCCTTACAGATACCATATGTAATTTATGCGTCCTTGTTATTAAAAAACAATAAAAAGAAAGTATGCAAATTAAATGAAATTTGAAAAGGAAGTGTTCAATTGAAATGTATATTCACTATACTTTTTACCTTTGCTCTTATCTTTGTTCAAATCATTCAACTGAACCTTAAATTAGCAGATAATGCATTGCATTTTGGTCCACAATTTAGTAAATTGTCATGCATCTCAAAACAACTCAATATCAAAACTTTAGAAGCAGGGTTGAAGGGAGAGAAAAAGAGAAACAGAGAGTACCTGAACTTGGATATGCCCATTATTCTCATTAAGAATTTGGAGTGACAAGGTACCTTGAACTTCAAAGTTACTAACCCCGCCATCTCGCTTTAGTGTCACATTGAGCCTCTCTTCAACAGTGAATGTGATGGGATCCGTTAGTGGTGGAGCAGTTGATCTGAACTGACTGGCACTTGGTTTCACATCCTCAAGGATCACTTCACCTTCTGCTTTCAAAGACTCCAAAAACTGGTTTGTCCTCTGTGTTTTACCAAGCTTCATACCAAGACCTTTTGAAGGAGCAGTAGAAGTAGGTGGATGACCTGATGTTGCAAACAAAAAATTTTCAATACTCTCCATTAGTAAATAATTATTCACCTAATACAGTACTTCTGAAGAATGGTGTGTACTGTTGTTCAAGAAGAGGGGAGCAACAGAAACTTTAAAGATGAAGAAAGCATACTGACAGAACTGAAATACTGATCGAGTGAGCATACTGACAGAACTGAAATACTGATCTCATGGATCCAATCATGTACCCTAAATTCTAAACAGAAATCAACAGGAGGTACTTTTCTAATAAAAATTTCACTGCACAGTTGCAAGTGCTCTGCATGTGAACAGTTGGCTACCAGAACTAAGAAAGCAAACTAGAAACTTCCCAAGTTTTGCATATAATGAAAGGTTTTTGCAACTCTCCTAAATCTATTGTTGTAAAATCAAATTATAAGACATGATTAATATTATTTTGCAAAATTAGATGTATTCACTTGCAAAATTTTGAGATTATTGACCTCTAATCATTTATCCCTTTGTCCTCCAGCCATTTATGTTTCCCAGAAATGCGGCCTCATGAAGCCCCAAAAACAGTTTCCTTTGCTCACTGCATGATTTGTTTTATGGATTTAAAGTTTTAAACAATAAAAAATCATGAATAGAAAAGGTCTGAAAATCAGAAATGATCACAGGTCAGAATTGGAAGGGAGAGTTTAATCAAAGAAGAATCGGTGTACTAGGGTTTTAATACCCTGAACATGATGAACAAGAACATATGACAACAAGCAATTAAGTGTTGGAAATCAACAGGTGGACAATATTTTCTTTAATCTATTACAAGCTACAACCATAAAGGACTTTCACAGAAAAAGATATATACAAATAATGAAAAAAAAGATGTTGAAACCAAATGAAAATAATGATGGTGGCCACAGTGGCGGAAAGAACCCAGATCAAAGACACTCTAATACCATGTCAGAAAATACGAAATCAATAAAAAAAATTATTTTATTGAAGAGAATAATCAATTAATCTTTATACAATGGACCCTTAGTAATATATTTATAGAGTTCAAAAACCCTAATCTAATGTAGAATTTTAATTAGCTCAGACCATATAAGGATAAATAGTTGGGTTTATGTCACCACCATATAATGCATCTCCCCCTTGTATACACTGGATTACTAGTCTTTGGGCACACACAATGTGTGTGCAACATCTATAACCACACACGTATATATATTATCATTCATTTTAAAATTTGAATAAAAAAAAGGAAGTGAGAATAGTTTAAAAACAAAGGAGTTTCAATTCAAATAAAATTAAAGAGATTTATGAGGGAAGTGGGGTGAGGGGAAGTAGTTTGGTTTTGGAAGAGAGGTGGTTGTTTTTAATAATAAAAGTTGAGGAAGTTGTAGTAACTGCATATGAGTTGTAATGAAGGCTTAAATTTTATGAGCATTTTAGCAATTCACAGTGTACATCCAACCAAAAGAGACTTAGCTTAATTAATAGTATAGATAATATAGGCCTTCATATCATGTTTTCTAACACTTCGAGAATTTACTATAAAAATAGTCAACACAAGAAACGCCACCTTAGAAAAGTAAGGGCCTTTCAATGGCACAACTGGGAAGGGA
>JAESVK010001074.1:357483-405056 GCA_017140935.1 Hamamelis virginiana
CCTCATGATGCTTTTACCAATTTATTTCATAAAAAGAAATTAACATTATCTGCAGCTCAGATCAAAATTAGGAGCAGGAAAGTAGAGTTCAGATGAATAGGCACAGACCTTTAGACTTGCTGAAAGAGGATTCCAGATCGGTGCTTAATCCAAACCCTGATCCACTTCCAAAACCACCACCACCGCTAGATATGCTCACATCACTAAAGCCACTCTCAATTCTTCCTGAACCCGATGAATGTAGAGACATGAACCCTCCCTTATCACCTCTGTTCTTTTCAATCTGCCAGTATATAAGCACAATTTTACATGAACATAGTTTCCAACAATTAATATAGTTTCCAACAATAAATTAAAGTGATGAAAGAAGGGAAACTAGTGCAGGAGACTCTTGACCTAAGCAAATACCTTGCTTTTGTCGATCTCACTAGCTTTGCGCTTCATGATATCCTTGGTTTCATTGATCTTACTTTGCATTAACAGTTTGTGCAATTTCTCTTCATGACTTTCCATCTCGCAATACTGCTTAACCTGCGCAACAGTTACATTTTCCTTGTGCCCAATGGAGATGACTTCATCAAAAGCAAAAATCAGCTCAAATGCTGTTTCGCAAATGCCCTCTTCATCTAAAGAGGGAGAATATTCAGGTATCTATATATAGGCTCAAGGAAACAGCACAGGAACCTTTAGAAAACAGTACGTGCCTTTACTAAAAAACGAGGAAATATTCAAGCTGCTTCAACACAACTAAATGAGAGAAAATTTGAGAGCAGACCTAAGCGTAATGCATATGTCAAGAAAGGTCGAATTAATAGCCATGCTAGTAAATCTATCACATTGATTGCAAAAAGTCAGTTGGTTCCTGAATTCTTCAGGATAAGCAGATACAAAAATCATGACAAAACTCAGTTCAAGAATAGAAACGATAACCATAGACCAGCACAGAAGAAAGGATACAAGTTTGGAAAGTAGCCTCAAGGTCTCCAAATCTTCAAGAATGTTGCTCTGTTTATTTGTTACTAGTAGCAAGTACAGAGCTTCTATTGGATGGTAAACATAGCGCACATTTTGTGTCTCAACATATGTATGTTGTTTTCCTGTTCCAACCAACTTTGGGAAAGCTGCAAGAAGCGTCTCAATTCTTATACAAGACATTTCCACAAACTGCCTTGAAACAAGTGCTGTAAAAAAAATTATATATAAAACTGTTAACAGCAGCAACTCAAAGAGGTCAAACCATGATGATTTGGTTACCAACTTATAATAACAGACAAAATTATGGAAAACAATGAGGCAATCTCAAATGAAAAAACCTGCATTAGACAGAATTAGACAGACCACACCCAACAACTTCCACGTTGGAGAAGAAAACTCACTAGCAAACTGCTTAAATTGGTTATAAAAAAATTTATTTGAAGAGAGAATAATAAATATTACAATTGGAGAATAAAAGCGTGTAACATATACAGAAAGTAAACATAAAGTGTACACAACAGGCCCAAACAAAATCATATAAAAGCAAAATGATGGATTCCCATGCTCTACAAATATCTGAGACTGAGATAGAAGAAAAATCAGAAATACAAGACACTTTTAAGTCCCTGTGGGTTTGACCCACCCAATCCAAGATCTTCTAAAAAGGACAAGAAGAAGAGAAGGAGAGAATGGAAAGGCAATCAAAGTTTGACACACTAAAAACAGAGTTAGACTGCCATTGTCTCCAATATTTAGATGCTCAAGACTACATGCAATATTTTGTAAGGCCTATTGCAAGGACAGTAGAAAAAGAAAATCTCTGACCTCCGGGATAGAGGCACTGCAGATAAGGAACAGGAAAGCTAAGGTGAGAGAGCAAAGTTTCAGAAGGATACTGTGAAGAGACTGTTAATAGTCGAAATCTATCCACCACAGCGCAAGGTTGCCATGCAGCCCAATGAATAGTTGCCATGTGGACCAACAACCTTTTACCATGTGTCAAGATCAAATGATGAGAGGCCATGAGAAGGCACTTCGAGGTCTTTAGGCCCATGACCTTGGAAACTAGGGAATCTCAACCTACCTTCACCCTTCCCATCTCAACGGAGCCCACAAGGCTAGGCTCTAGAAAAAAGGATCATGGGTGCTTACCTTAACTCAAGCAAGGCTAGGGAGGCACGTACCCTTTATCCTCTCACGAAAAAACAGCATGCACCTTACACGGGGCAAACCACACATGTGGTGGAGACACATGCTATGCATGAAAGGAAGTCACATGTCCTGCGTGTGACCTAGTCAACTACCCCATATTGACTGCCGCCGTCTTCACAGGGATGACCACCTCAAGGTGGATGCCTCTCATGAGATGTCCACTGAGTGGATGCCCACCTCGATGGTGGAAGTTGAGACCTGCGAACTACCTTAATTCCTCTCAAAAGTGTACAGAGTTCTGCACCCTAACGCTATATGTCAACCTAGTTCAAGGGCAAGTGCCTAGGGAGCTCAAGGTAAAACCCAATGCTTGGACTGGTGAGGTTGGGGTCCAACCCACCTCAGCGCAAGGTCACAAGGATGGTTAAGGGCCTTGGTTTGGAGGATGGAGTGAAGGCCATCTAAGGTAGAGGCACCCTTGGTTCAAGTGGGAAGGATAGTGGCCTCTACCTTAGCCTTCTTAAGGGTATATAGAGATTGCACTTTAGACAAATGGAGTTTGTAGCGCAATGTGCATATTGCAGCCGCTGACCCACCTTAAAAAGAGGTGTGCATCCGTGCACTCAATGACATGGTAGCTAAACTTGCAGCCCTGCATCTGCTAGGTTGCAGGGCGCTCCCATTAGTCTAGGAGGAAGTACGGCCCCTAACCTTATACCTCGGGGGCTGTAAAGGTAGGAGTGGATGCAACAAAGCAAAACCTTGAGCCCTCACATTGGCTAGACCTTGTCACCCCATCTACCACTTAGTTGTGTCCCCCAATTCATTCCCCCAATAAAAGCAAATACTTACATCCAGAAAGGACAATAAGGAATCAATACTCCACTTACCAAGGTAAACAACTTGAGTTTTTTATTTACTCCCTCATTACTTCATGAGTTTGGGTGATAACCCTTGGAGAAGAGTTTACTCTTGGGAACATCTTCGGTCTACCCTCATATATAGCTCCTAATTTGCCTTTAAGTTGCTCCACTCTCTCCTTCAGCTCAACTATCTTGCCATGGTGTCACCTTAGTCCTTACGTGGCTTAGCTTAAGATAGCAAACCCACACGCAAGCTCAAACCCACAAACGGAGACTACTTCAAAGCATATTAGAAACTATAAGTATATATTAATCAACAAAATGCAACAATATGAAGGGATTTTGATATTATTGAAATGAAAAACCTCATTCCAAGTGTACTGCTAGGGCGAGGCAATGCATTTAGTATGATTCTCTACATGAGGCCAATTAGGGAGACATAAGAATCAAATGTCAGTAAGAAATTTTGGAGAAAAAGAAACTTCCATGTTAGGAGAATAGCTAGTCGTTTTAGTAGTTTGGGAAAGAGAGCTATAATGGCACTAGATAGATATTAATGGGGAAAGGAGTAATAGTTCATGCTCATTAAGGAATTATATGAGGAATCATATATTTCATTCTTATTAAGGGATAAGAAATTCATAATCTCATGTCCGATATTAAGCTTTTGGCAAGATGGAATAATAGGAGAAAAACTTGCATCGCCAACCCAAATAGGAGCAAAGTTCGTATCATTAAGCCAAACAATAGTATGAAGCATCAAAAGTTGTTGTTCCCACTACTTTCTTAATCATAGAGGGTAACATATCAAGAGACAATTGTAGTCTAGAGAATAAGAGAGAAAACTTATGTGGAATTGTATTTCATTGATAATAAACATCAAATGCACGTATATATTTATAGGCTATACAGAACATTAAAAAAGGAAACAGAATAACTATACAGCTAGCTTACTTGATTTGTATAGTTGACTAGGCCTATAT
The DNA here is from genome assembly GCA_017140935.1 of Hamamelis virginiana. Taxonomy (NCBI): domain Eukaryota; kingdom Viridiplantae; phylum Streptophyta; class Magnoliopsida; order Saxifragales; family Hamamelidaceae; genus Hamamelis; species Hamamelis virginiana. The sequence goes on from JAESVK010001074.1 coordinate 361,457, forward strand.
TAAATATAAATTACAACTAACTAATCCCTAGAAATCAACCATCAGTTATAGTTGAATATTCTCCTTTCCAACACTCCCCCTCAAGCTGGTTTGAAGATGTCTTCCATGGCCAGCTTGCCTATCAGTTTCTCAAACTGTTTCCTTGGCAGTCCCTTGGTAAGAATATCTGCAACTTGTTCAACTGTTGGTATATAAATCATACAAATCTGCCCGTTGTCTATCTTCTCTTTGATGAAGTGCTTGTCCACCTTGACATGTTTGGTTCTTTCATGGAGAACAAGATTATGTGCTATTGAGATAGTTGCTTTGTTATCACAATAGACCCCCATTGGAGAGGGACTTGAAATCTTCAATTCTTCTAGGATTCTTTTGACCCACAATACTTCACAAATTCCATGAGCTACTGATCTAAACTCAGCCTCAGCACGCTTCATGCCACCACATTTTGTTTTTTGCTACGCCAAGTAATTAGGTTTCCTCCAACAAAAGTACAATAGCCAGATGTTGACCTTCTATCAGTTATACTCCCAGCCCATCTGCATTTGTATATGCTTCAACTTGTAGATGACCATGCTTCTCAAATAGCAGGCCCTTCCCTAGTAATCCCTTTAAGTACCTCAGGATTCTGTAAACAACCTCAAAGTGTTTTGGCCCTGGTGAATGCATAAATTGACTTACCATGCTCACTGCAAATGCTATGTCAGGGCGAGTGTGTGAGAGATAAATCAGCCTACCAACAAGTCTCTGAAATTGTTCCGTGTCTTTCACTTCCTCTGGTTTAGCTTATTGGAGATTCTAATTCGGTTCAATTGGTGTTTCTACTGCCTTGCAACCAAGTAGGCCTGTCTCACCAAGGAGGTCCAGCACATATTTTCATTGAGACACGAAAATTCCCCTTTTTGATCTAGCAAACTCCATACCGAGGAAGTATTTCAAGGTTCCCAAGTCCTTGATTTCAAAGTCATCAGCAAGCACTTTCTTGAGTCTTTTGAGTTCATCCTGATCATCACCTGTCAGTGTTTTATCATCAACATAAACAATTAAAATGGAAATTTTTCATTCCTTAGAGTGCCTATAGAACATAGTGTGATCTGCTTGGCTCTGTGTGTATCCGTGGCCTTTAACATATTTCCCAAATTGTTCAAACCAGGCTCTAGGAGATTGTTTAAGGCCATACAGTGAGTTCCTTAGTCTACACATTTTTCCTTCACCAAGCCGAGCTTCAAACCCTGGTAGTAGGCTCATAAAGACTTCCTCTTCCAAATCCCCGTTTAAGAATGCATTTTTAACGTCCAACTAGTGTAAAGGCCAGTCAAGGTTAGTGGCTAGGGATAACAGGACACAGATTGTGTTAATCTTCGCAACTGGAGCAAAGGTTTCCTGGTAATCAATACCGTATGTCTGAGTGAATCCTTTTGCCACCAAGCGTGCCTTGTACCTTTCTATACTTCCATCCGCTCTGCACTTCACTGTAAACACCTATTTGCACCCTACTGTTTTCTTTTCCCTTGGTAAGTTGACTACATCCCATGTCCTATTTTTTCTAAGAGCATTCATCTCTTCCAAAACTGCTAATTTCCAATCCGGATTATCTAATGCTTCTTGAATGGTTCTTGGTATAAACAAGTGAGAGATTTTTAAGGAAAAGGCTCTGTAAGATTTGGAAAGTCTATGGTAGGAGACATGTTTAGCAATGGGACGGTTTGTACAAGTTCGGACTCCCTTTCTAAGTGCTATAGGTACATCTAGGCCCTAAGAAATGGGGCTGGAGTTTGATAACGAGTTTGGCAGAGAGTTTAACACAGAATTTGACAAAGAATCTGACTTAGGAAGATTAGAGTTACCTGGAGTCGTCGTTGGACCATCACTCAGAAGTAGTGATTGATCTTGTGCTATAGTTGTAGGCAGATCTTTATTCCTCCGATGAGTACATTTCCTAGTGTAAACTAGGAACTCTGGGCTAGGATTAATGTGATCCCGTCTCCCTGCTTGTGAGTCATCTAAGCTTGCCATTGGAAGACTAGGATATCCCTGTTATTCACTATCTTGAATACCAACATCCTTACTATTAGGGAGGAAGGTATTGGGTAAAGGGGTAGCTGTGGCTGTTTCCCAAAATTGAGCTTCATTACTCTCTATCTCCCCCTAAAGAAAGTTTTTTTTCAAAGTATTGGCTTATTTTCCACAAACGACACATCCATACTAATGTGAGTTTTTCTAGTTCTAGGATTAAAGCACTTATATCCCTTCTACTTTTAATTTGGTGCATAACCAGTAAACACACACTATTCTGCCCTAGGATCCAGTTTTGATCGAAGGCTGCTAGGTAAGTGGACAAACACAGTGCATCCAAAAACTTTTAATAGTAGTTCAGAAAAAAGTCGACACTCTGGAAAAAAAAATTTGAAACACTCTAATGGTGTGACATATTTCATAATACGAGTAGGCATTCTATTTATCAAGTAAGATGCTGTTAAAACAGCCTCTCTCCACAGATATTTAGGAACATGCATAAACATTATGGCACGTGCAACTTCAAGTAAATGTTTATTTTTTCTTTCGGCAATACCATTTTGCTGAGAGGTATCACTACAACTGAATTGGTGATGAATTCCTTTTTCATTTAGGAAATTTCCCAAAACGTGATTGAAATACTGAGTGACATTATCAGTGTGAAGTATTTTTATTTTTGTTTGAAATTGGTTTTCCACCATATTATAAAAAATTTTGAACAGGTTTTCAACTTCTGATTTTTCATTCATCAAATATATCCAACATAGCCGAGTATGATCATCTATAAGCGTTACAAACCATTTTTTCTTAGAAGGTGTGGTAATTTTTTAGGGACCCCAAACATCACTATTAATCAAGTAAAACGGTTTTGAGGCACAATATGTTTTTCTCTTGTAAGTAGTGCGATAACTCTTAAATAAATAACAACTTTCACATTGCAAAGAAGAACAATCCACATGTTTAAATAAACCAAGAAATAGGTATTTCAAATAGGAAAAACTAGGATGTCCTAGTCTAAGGTGCCATAGCATTATTTGTTCATGAACAGAGAGAGAACTAATACTAGAAAAGCCTTGAGCTTGTTTATTACTAAGAAAGTTGTCATCCACCATTCTAGCACTGCCAATCTTCATCCCCGAGCTCGGGTCCTGAAAAACACAGTGGGATTCAAAAAAGTTGACATTACAATTTGAATCTTCAGAGAGTTGACTCGCAGATAGGAGATTACATGCTAGGTTAGGGAAATGAAGAACAAATTTTAGAGTGATTTTGTTAGATATGTTGATGGATCCTTTCCCAACAATAGATGAGAAATTTCCATCTGTAATTCTAACCTTTATCATTACAAGGCATATAAGAGTGAAATATATGAGAGAGATTTGTCATATGATCAAAAGCACCCAAATCAATAATCCTCGATGTAGGACTAGAATGACAAGTAAAAGCACTTACCTGTTTGGGCCAGAGAGACACTAGGAATACCATAGTCAAGATTGGATTTCAACAGCTTTAGAAGATGATCCATCTGTTTTTTTCTAAAAAGACTGGAATCAGCCTCATTCGCACGGGCAGGTCGTTCTCGAGGCTTGCTTTTTTCCAGTTGGCAAGTTTGCCATGAATCTTCCAGCAAGTCTCACGAGTATGCCGATGTTTGTTGCAAAAATCACACCATATGGCAGATTCTTCATTGGTAAGTCCTGCTTGCGTTTGCATTAGCAGCAACTAGGGCAAAGTTTCGATTGGCATCCCTGCCCCCTTCTTTCCAAGCATAACACCACAGCGACTCTCCTCCCTCCGAATTTCAGCAAATACCTCTCCAAGAGAGGGCATAGGACCACGACTAATGATCCTTCCTCTTACCTCATCGAGTTCCTCATTCAGGCCAGCGAGAAACTTGTATATGCGATCATTTTCAATCGTCTTTTTGTGGTGATTGCAATCATATGGAGATTTCCACCCATAGTCATTGAAGATATCCAAGTCCTGCCACAGTCTCTTCAAGATATTGACGTATTTGGTGACATTGTTCCATCCTTGTCGAATTCCACTGAGCTGGAGTTGTAGTTCGTACACCTTGGATTGATTGCCAAGGTCGGAGTACATTTGGTTAATATTATCCCAGTGATCCTTAGCAGTGGAGTAGCACATGTAGTTTGAGGAGATGTCTTCGTCCATGGAGTTAACGAGCCAGGCCATAACCATAGAGTTTTCAGCATCCCAAGTGGCATAATTAGCATCCTTCTCATCGGGCGCCTTTGTGTCACCAGTCAAGTACCCAATTTTTCCTTTCCCTCGAATATACATACGCACTGATTGAGACCAGCATAGAAAGTTGTCTCCATTAAAGCGTATGGTGGTTATCTGAACAAAGTGGGAATCCGAATTGGAGCCACGGTTTTCAGAAAGCTTTGAGGAGATTTCATATGAGATTTCAGACATTGTGGGAAGTTAGGGTTTTCAAGGAGATCGAATTGGGGCTAGGGTTTTTCAAAGAATGAGAATGGCTCTGATACCATCTAGAGAATAAGAGAGAAAACTTCTATGGAATTGTATTTCATTGATAATGAACATCAAATACATGTATATATTTATAGGCTATACAAAACACTAAAAAAGGAAACAGAATAACTATACAGCTAGCTTACCTGATTTGTACAGTTGACTAGGCCTATATAAAATATAAATTACAGCTAACTAATCCCTAGAAATCAGCCATCAGTTATAGTTGAATATTCTCCTTTCCAACATGTGGGAACCATGCAAATCCAAGTTCATTTCAATTTAAAAAGTATATATAAGGAATAAGTAAAGAACTCACCTTTTCCAGATTTACTTATAATGGAAGCTGCAAGAACAACCTATATCAATAATAAAGAGAATAAGTAGCAAAACAATAAAATTAAAAGAAGAAAAAAAAAAACTAATATTCCAAGTTAACTGAATAAGAAAACTGAAAAGGAATTAAAAAAAAAAAAAAAGTAGTGTCAAAGGTTGTATAAAGAAACAATCAAACTAACTTTTGTCCTCAAGGAATGTCATCATTGCATGGCTTCACATTTTGCATTGAATCTTTACAAACAGTGAATATGTATGGACTTCACAAGGGTTAATCCAAACATCAATAGAGACCTTCAGAAAACTACAAGGGATCATTAGGGATCGTCCATTCCTTCTTTAACAAGTTGAATGCAAACCACATTCTGAAGAAAAAGAGGATGCTATGGTGTGGAGATTCATCCCTAATGGCAATCTGTCAGTAAAATCCTCTTTTAAGGTTCTTTAAAGTGACTTAGTTGGCTCCTTTCTGGCATAGAAAGTTAGGCTTTCTATCGCTCCATGCCTCCATCAAAGGTTGCTTTCTTTGTGTGGATAGCTGTTACAAATAAGTGCTTGACCATGGATCACTTGATAAATAAAAAGTTGATACTTCATAAAATAGGTGCAGCATGTGCAAGATGGATATGGAGAGAGTAAATCACTTTCTTCTTCCCTACCCAGTGGCTTGTCTCCTCTTTGAGCTTTATTTCTCACTCTTCGAGGTAAGTTTAGTAATGCAGAGTGGTTCTTAACTGGATTGCGAATGGTGGGTGAAAGGTAGTAATATACTCAACAAGGAGGTGCAAACGATGGCAGCTGATCACCACCTTCGGAGCATTTGGAAAAAGCAAATCAATAGAACTTTTGAATGCAAGGAGTTCCCACCCATAAAGCTAAATGATGTTCCATTAAATTCTTATTTTTGTGGATCACGAAATTGGGAATGTGGTCATCCTAACTTTCTTAACTTTCCTTATTCTTGTAGCTTTGTGAGGACTAGTAACCCTTTTGTATATCTGGTTGTATATCTGCCCTATTTCTTCGATAAAATGTTATTCATCAGGAAAAAATAAAAAATAAAAAATAAAAAATAAAAAATAAAAGAAAAAGAAGAGAAGAATTTCTTTACAATCCCATTAAAACTTTTTTTTTTTTTTTTAAAAGAAGAGATATGTAAAATGCACAACAAAAATACATTCACGCTATTTTATCAAATACACTCAATGCATTTTCTATCACTAAATATTTGAATGAAATCAATTCTAGATTTTTTAATTTCCACGAAGACGAACACAAGAAAAAACTGGGAAATTAAGTAAGGAGGAGTTTTACCATCTTGACCCTATTGAAATTTGACAACCACCAATAGAAAGGCAGCAACACAAGATGTAATGATCACCTGAAAATGGAAGCTGGTTAAACGTCAAACGAGCTATAAAAGGAAGCACAACCAATTCTCAAAATAAATGTGAAAAGTTAGCAAGGCCAGGCAAGTATATCCAAGTCAAATGCCCAAAAAGAAAATAAAAGAACAAAGAACAAAAAATTCATCAACTGGTAGAATGTCCTCATACCCAAGTTGTTTCAGTAGTATATGATACGTATAAACATACTATAACTCAACTCAGCAGCTACCAAAGGCATCCGACCAAATAACCTCGATTATAATTCTCAGATTCATACATAACATAACACAAATTCAATGGCCTCGAGAGTGCCACTATTAGAGCATGCAACTCCAACATGCAACACTTGATTGTTTCTAGGCAATTGAAATGTATGTATAGAAATTACACAAAAAGAAGGTTGCTTTCATGCCATGTCATAGCATAACACAACCATCAAATAATATTGCACTTAATTAATTAACCAGATGCAGTAATCTTTAATTAAAACCATATTATGTTCTAATTCAAACCAACTTCTTTGAGCTATTCATTGAACCAAAAGATAGCCAAGATTGAAAGCAAAAAAAAAAAAAAAACCTCTACAAAATGAAATTAAAAACATTAGATGGATCCTAATACGAACCCAAACCAATATGCCAAAAGCCTCAAGGCTGGTGGAACTGGTTAAGTCTTGGTTCTTATACATTTAGGATCGTAACATACGACCATGCTTCGGCATCCGACGTCCACAGCAGCCCACTCTATCGACACTAACCCGATGGTAGCCCTTTCTCTTTGATGGCTTCACTCACCTATCAGTATTCAATGACTTAGTACGATACCCATACATAATACCAAGGCATTTTAATCTAGCCTCTAGGTTGCCCCTTCCGTGACTCAACCTGGGAGGTGGGGCTAGCTCTGATACCAAATGATACGAACCAATACCAATACGCCAAGAGCCTCAAGGCTGATGGAACGCGTTAAGTCTAGGTTCTTATACATTTAGGATCATAACAGATCCTGAGGGAACAAATAAACACATTGCTTCCACCATCAAAAGGGTCAAAAAAGGCCATTACCCAGTGTAGTCCCGCAGAAGCGAGGTCTTGTGGTTGAGCTCGATACAGTCCTACCCTTTAATGCTTTTCTATGCAAAATGGCTGCTCTCAAGAATTAAACCTGCACATTTATGCTTGACAGCCTGATTTTTTTTACCATTGCACTGGACAATGGCCCCTAAAAGGATAACATTTACAAAGCTTTAACTACATATATAAGTGGCCTTTATTTCGTAATTTGCACAAAATAGAACACAACATGCATGCGCGCACACTTGCATGTGCCAAAAGTATTCTGATTGTTTACTAATCTATCTTATAAAACCAAATCTAAAATATGTGTGCACTACAATAAAATACAAATCCTTATCCCTCAAAATCTTAGTTTATTTTTGTTTGATTATGCCATTTTGCGTCAGGGAGATCAGATCAAACAATTAAAACAGATATTGAGCACCGAGCACGGTACACAAATTTCTCTCTCTCTCTCTCTCTCTTTCTTTTTCTTTTTTTTTCTTTCTTTTTTTTTTTTCCAGATATTGGCAATCGAGGCACAGTTTATACAAAAATCAAAATATTGATCATGCAAAAGCAAATATTGAACTTTTGCATAAATATTTTAACCCAATTCACTTTAAAACATCCCCAAATCTGATTTATACTCAAACCAAAAATGTTAGTAATTAAAGCAATTATGATCACCAACATCTTTAGCAAGACATTCAAAGATTAAAGCAGCAACAAAAGCAAAATTACATTAAAGATCCTGCATAAAAAAATAAAAAACAACTTGAAATATAATTGAGACAAAATTCAAAATTTAAAATATAAAAAAGAATCACTGAACAAATGTGAAACAAATCACAAAGATCAGGCAATGTGTGTATAGATCTGTTACGTATATGTGTAGATATATACATATATTTGGTATACATAAATTTAGAGAGAGAGAGAGAGAGAGATGTAAATACCCAAAATGGCAATGGATGGAAGAATGCAGAAGCGCGAGACAGAACGAACGAGTATGGTGAGCGTTCTTATATGAAAAGCTTCTTCGGTTAGAGAACGTGGAGTTCGGATCCTCTACAGTAATCAGTATCACTGAAATCTTGCCACGTCATTATATAATAGGGACCCACTTCTTGATGGTCCACTTACCCCTTTACACCTCTATCGCAATCAAATGGCACCGTGTTTCAAAATCTTATAATTTCCTCCAATGCCGGAAAATGAATCTAAAGTTAATAAATAGGATAAAAATAGGTGTTTTGTGGATATTTAAACATAAACATGAGTTTGGAGAGAGAGAGAGAGAGAGATGTGGGGGTATATTGCTAATGCTTCGTTTTGTAGGAGGAATGGAAAAGTGGAAGGAAAGAAAGTAGGAAGAATGAACTTTCTATCCTTAAGGGAGGAAGACCCATTTTCCTTCATATGTATTTGGTACGGTAGATGTTGGATGGATGGAAAAGTGGCTTCCTTCCTTCGTGTATGTTTGGTATGAAAGATAAGAGAATGGATAAAAGACCTAATTTATTGTTTTATCCTCACATAATACCAAAATGAAGGAATGAATTTTTGTAAAACATTGAGAGTAGTATAGTCCATTTACCCTTAAAGCATCCAATCCCTCCATCCATCTACCCACTTTTGGGCGGATTGCAAAAAGGTGAAATACCCCCTCTTCTTCCCTCCTCTCTCTCCTTCCTTCCATACCAAACAAACCCCAAAACCCCAATCCTTTCACTTTTCCCTCCTCCCCTTTCCATCCTCCCACTCTCCCCTCAAAACAAACAGAGCATAAAGTAAAATGTAAGACTTTGGTTTTGCTATTAAGGTTGTGTTTGGTTCATTGGAAATGAATTTCATTACTGGGAATCCACTTTCTCAAGGGAATGGGAATGAATGATTACCAAACCCATCCCTATGTTTGGTTGGCTAGGAATCAGTAATAGAATTACCCATTACCTTGTTTGGTTTACAAGGAATAGCATAGAGAAAAATAGGGAAATTCCCAAAATACCATCACCTTTTTTAGCCCCTTCCCAATCTTCTTCTTCTTTTCATCTGTTTTGGTTATACAACAAATTTATTTTTTGTTTTGGCATTTATTAGTAAAACCCACAACCCTTCTATGTATATATGCTCTAATTCTCATATTATATATATACATATATATATATATATATATATATATATATATATATATATATATATATCAATTTTGCATAAGAAAATGAAATAGGGATGACAAACCAGCGCTGTGAATGCAGTGAATGCAACGGTGGCTGACCATCACTTCTTCTTCGATGGTGATGCAACGACTACCGGTGTTTTTTCTTCTATGGCGACGCAGCAGCAACCATTACTCCTGTTTTTTCTTATTCGATCTTTTTTCTTTTTCTTTTTCTTCGATGGCAATGCAGAGTGGAGCAGTGCTCCTTCTCCTCCTCCTTCTTCTTCTGCCAAGCAATAGGGTTCAGAAAAGCGAAGGGTCGCACGAATGGGTGATAGATAAGACTTGGTGTGAACCGGCGACCTAGGGAATTAGGAGGCGTTCACTTTTGAATCATTGTGAATTGTGGATGATCTTTATCCGTCTCGATTTATCATTCTCTATTATCCACATTTATCCTTCTCTATTATCCACTCAAGAATGGGTTTTTGAAAAATGATAAAAGTTTGAAAAAAAAATTTGAGTTGCCACCTTATTTTTAAGAAATAGGGAAACCATAAAAAAGAGTTTTATTTTCAATAAAACAATAACCCCATATTTTGGAAAAGCATGGTCTTCGAATCGGAGTTGGATTCGGCGGCTAGGTTATGAAGTGGGAAGGTTCTAAGGAACTCCTTGTAGGCACCCACCTCACCCTAATTAAAGGTTTCCTAATTAATTTTGGGCTTTATCAAAATCTTATCATGTCAATCCTATCATATCTAATCAACCACGAAAATAATATAGATAATACTAGATAATAGATAATAATAATAATAAAAAATCAAAATCCTAAAGACCTTAGGAAACATAGAGTTATCCTAAGATTGGACTTGCGCCCTATTGACTGCCTACATACCGTACCAATTTCTTGATAAGAATCAAAGTCCACGTAGTTCAATTACATAGGATTCTCCTGTTGTAATGAACTACACTATCATTAGCATTCTATTACATCCAGGACTCTATCTTCGAGAGTTTTTATTAGTTTGAAATCCTTTTTAGAAAATAGTTCATCAATTAATAAATTCCCAATGAACTTAGAATTCCTTTTTAAAATACAATTCTTATCCAATCACAAATTTTTTTCGAAATGGGAATTTTATCCCGAATCAAATCCTTTCAAAAGGTGGAATTTCATTCCAAATCAATTTCAAGAGTTCCAATTTCATTGGGATTCATTTAGTAGTGAATTAATTTTGGTAAAATGCTAGTTTTGAAAGTCCTCTCGAAAATAGGATCCTAAACTCACTAGAATCCTAATTTTAATGCAATTCTTACAACAAAGGGGAATCCTAGTTGGGGTCAAGTGACCCCCCTAATCCTAGGGTTTCTAGCTAATCCTAGGTTAGTCTAAACATCTAAAATACTAAATGCATGCTTGCTGGAATTTAAATAAAATAAATAAAAAATGCAACGAACAATGCAAACAATGCATGAAAAATGACCATAAATGCAATCTAATCAAGCTATGTGAGCTTAGGCATATTTCTAGGTTGGATTTGGCCCTAAAAATGGTTTTTAACTTACTTTAAAGTTACTTTCAACTCATGGACAGATTTGAATGTATCTCTAAAAATAAATTAAAACCCATGAAAAGAATAAATAAAAGAGGTGTAAATGATCTAACATGCAACCTAATATGATATATTAAATTATCCTACATGATTTTATGCAAAAATATGACTTAAAAATGGCAAATAAGCCTTTTTAAAGTTTACATTCAAATCTGGGCAGATTTGAATACTCACTTTAAATGGCTTAAAAACAATTCTTAATCCATCCAAAATACCATATAAAAATACTAAAATATATACTAACACAATTGACTAAGGCACTCATGCAAAACAATCAAGAGATAACATATATTCATGCTCAAAATTACTAAATCTACCACAAGGGAAGGAACTTACCTTTGCTTGCTCCCTCGAACACATTTCATATATCAATCATTCCCATGCATCCCATGTGATAAACTTAATTGAAATAAAGCAAGAACAATATTAAGCTTGATATACAATACCAAAAACTCCTTCTAGCACCCCAACAATGACTATTGACACAAAAGATTCAAACATGCATCCTTACTAGAAAACATAAAATCATAAGACTAAAATCAATTCCTAACATACATTCTAAACATAGAATTAATCCCAATCATGCTCACAACATTCATATACCAATCATCATGCTCTTAAATTAGGAAGAAAACCATGTTCATCATGTAAGAACATCTAAACAAATTAAACTAATATTATCACTCAAAACAGAAAAATACTCGTGCAAAACTAAACTCATATATGCAGGACCCCATTAACATTACTTCTAGACATCTAAACATCACTTCTAAACATGTATTCCTATCTTATATTATACATATAATTAGAAGAAATTATTCAATATATTATGCAGAAATTTAAACTATCCTAAATGCATCTATTCTCAATTAGAATCACATTATGAACACCATGGGGTATGAACCCTTACCTCATTGCCTTTTCCCTCAAGCTCCAAACTCTCTTCTTTAAGCTTCAATGGCCTCCAATATCGTGGTTAATGGTGGCTGCAGCTCTATAGACTCCAAAAATCTTCTAATGCAAAGTTGGCTCCCTAAAACCTATTCCTAAGCGATGTATATATAGAAAAGGTCCAAATTGATCAATGGTCCACATTAAAATCCTTAGGAATAATCCAGGGCCCTAAATGTGTCTTCCAAGGTCTCTAAGGTCGAACCAAACCCTCCTAGCTGAGTTAGATAGCCATTGGAAGAGTCCCAAAACCGTAAAACACTCAAAAGATCGAAATTGGGCGAATCTGGGCATTGGGCTCGGATGACCGTCCACCCTAGGATGTCCAACCGTCCCCTAGGGACGGCCAATCGTCCGGGGAGGGATGGTCATCAAGCCTGATGCCCAATTTTGCCCTATTTTGGGCATATCTCGACCCGTCTCGGCTGTTTTCGGCTTTTCGGACCCGTTTTAAGTCCAAATTTGACGATTCAAGCGCCAAAACGATCGTGATTCGATTCTCCATGTTTCTAGAAGAGTTTGAGGATGAAAAACCATAACCAAAGTCAATAGGTAAAGAAAAAATAAGCCGATTAGCTGTTTTGGGCCTATCAGACCCTTTTAGGGTTTTGAAATCCACTAACCGATTGGTCGTAAAAACCATTTCTACTTCTCGAAACATGTTTTGAAAACATTTTGAAAAGTATTTTGAGTTTCATAAAGCTTTGATTTTGATAAAACAATCGAATCCTGATCATTCCCGGTTTAAACCCTAATTTGACCTTGAAATGGCCTTTTGGGCCTTATCTGCCAAACATGAGCCCAAAGGCTCAATGAACCTTGCCATTGATCAACTTAGCTACCAAACACACCCTAATTATCCATGCCAAAGTTTCGGGACAATCCGAAACTAACTCGAAGGCTTTTAAGCACTTTTGCGATTCAAAGGACAATATTGCCTCTTGAGTCACAAAATGCTTAATCACCTATCAAGCTTGACTCAGAATGCAGTGAAACTTGACAGGGACATCTATGGACTCCCTAAAAACCTAATGCAAAAAGAACCGACTCAATCTACCCTAAAACATACATGCGATAATGACCTCTATCTAACTGCTCACAAGGGTAAAACTGACAACTTAGGGTTTCATCACTCTATTTCACCTCAAATCACACGCAACCATTTATGACCCTACTCATGGTCAAAAATGGATGTCTACACTTGGATGGCATTTCTTTTGAACCCAATATAATCAAAAGGGCATGCTAGTCATTAGTTAAAAATTTAAAAACATTCCCAGGACTTCGACAACATCCCACCAAGCTTAGTGGGTTTCATATTTCGCCCGTTGGGGGGAATGTGAGCACCGTCGGAATCAAATATTCTCATTCAAGTGGCTGTCCAAACACTGGAATTGGGATTCATTCCCCTTTCCCGGGGATGATTTCGGGCAACCAAACACAGCCTAAGGGGAAAAAATCGAGCAGCCTCTTAGGCCTCCAAGATTGCGACACGTCAATATATACCATAATCCAACGGCACACATCATTTACCTTGAAAAAAATCATTTAAAAAAATATTTCTTTCTCTAAATTTGGAAAGTTCTTATAATTTACCTTAATTGTTGTGTGCTGTTGGATCGTGGTATTTGCTCACATGTTGCGATTTTGGAAGCCTAAATAAACTGCTCGGTTTTTACCTCTTAGCAGCAAAACCAAACTTAAAATGTAGGGTATATTACTCAAGGTTAAATGTATTAACTTCGCCTCAAGTTTGACATAATTATAAGGACTTTCCCTAAAATTTGAAAAATGACATGAAGATCCTCCCCCATATGTATAGCAACATATGTACTCTATCCTAACCCTAGCGCCACAATAAATGAGATAAAGAACTCATCGTCGTCTTCTTCCACCGACTTCATCTACTTCCGTTAGCGATGTCTTCTTCATCTTCTTATTTCTTCTTTGTAAAAGACCTAAACCGATAGGGAAAGTTGCCGATGGAAAGAACGAAAATGAACTTTTGGCCAACTGTGCTGATTATGCCATCGACGATGAGGGAAGGGAAGTAGGGATGTCAATGGGATGGGTTAAAAGGGTAATCCACCCCGTCCTTATTGGGAAGAGTTTGGAAAATATATTTGAAAACCCTATAGGGGTTGGGAAAAAAAATTAAAAACCCTATAGGGTTTGGGACAAGAATGGGATATGGCTACCCCGCCCTGCCCCGAATATCTATGTACATATAATTATATTAAAATATTTTCCATTTATTCACGATATTTAGTGTTTTAAAAATTTTATCATTTCTTTTTTTTATTCCTATTCTTTTCACCAAGTTAGTGTGTATAAATATATATTTTAACTACAAATACCTATAATTCAAGATATAAATCAAAATTTGTTTGAGATTATGGTTAGGGTTCATTCCAAAATAAAATAAAATTGAAGTTTAAAAAATATTTTTGTTAGCCCTAAGGTCAATTCCGTTGACCACATTTTGATGATAAACAAACATTACTTTAATCACTAACATATGGTTAAGGTGTTGTGACTTTTTAGAATCAAAGACATATCTTGTTGGAGCTCATCAATATATCCCAAGCAATTCATTGTCCAAATGCTCAAATCAAAAGCTCATGAAGACCTTGAAGATCAACTTGAAATCAATTTCTTGAAGATATTTTGAAGTCAATTTATATTAGGAACTATATGTAAGGCAATTCAATTGTTTAACCTTGCATAGCTCATAGACAAAATGTTTTGCTCATATTGCATTATTATACATACCTTTGGAACCTTGCAAAATGTTTTTAAACTAAGTCAAAAATACCTTTGAACACTTAGTTAACTAGTTTACATGTTGGAAGTTGACTTAGACTTAAGAAAATCGTAAAATTGGCTCAAGAACATATCTAGTCAACTAACCCTCTTTGTATAGTCAACTAACTATGATCCAGTAGCTAAGACTTTAAGAAATCTTAATATAGTCGACTAAACATGTAAGCTAGTCGACTAACTTGTCTTCTAGTCGACTCAAACCTTAGTCTAGTCGACTAAATGCAAGGTAGTAGCCAATGGTTTAAGAAGCAGTAAAGCTAGTCGACTAACCCTTCTAGTCTAGTCGACTAATCGAGCCCGGAAAGTTTTTCTTACAGAAATTTCACAAAGCTAGTCAACTAACTAGTATAGCTTAGTCGACTAACTGTGCCCGGGAAGTTTGAATGCTTTGAATTTTCAGTCAGTAGTCGACTAACTCCTTGGTCTAATCGACTAACTCCTCTGCAAAAGCAAAACTGCTATTTCCCTTTTTAGCAAATGAAACATTTAATGCACCATGCTTCTTTTCTCTTAACCAATTAGACCTAAGAGATTTTCGAACGGCCATTTGAGTTTAAAATCATTATAAATAGAGCTCTTACTCTCATTTATGACTATCTATCCAATATTGTTAAGAGCATTCATTGTGAGCATTTATTATTCAAAGCTTCATCTTAAAAACTCTTTGAGCTATCTTTGTTAATCTTTTGAAAAGCTATTAGTTTGAGCTGATACTTGTGTAAATTAGCTAGTTGAAGCATTTATTGTATCAAACACAAATCTTATATTTATTGTAAGCTAAGGGTTGGGTGATAACCATTGTGAAGCTTGGAGTTCGTTGGCCAAACTCAAGCTTGAAAAGAAGTGCTCTTGGTGAGCATTGGTTTAATCTTTACAGGAAGTAAGATTGAGTGCTTTTGGTGAGCATTTGTGCTAATCTTCCGCCGTCATAGTAAGATTGTTGGTTGTAAAGATTTCTCTACCTTGAAGGAGTGATCCATAGTGGATTGAGGAATCCTTGGGCTTGGTGTTTAAGGCGTGGACGTAGGCGGAGTTCCAACTACGTTAAAATCATTGTGTTTTATTTTTTTCTCTCTCTCTCATTTCCAATTAATTGTTTATATTTGTACTTCTACTGAAATTAATTGGACCATAATTTTTAGTTGGTAATATTTGCTTAAAGTTTGCCAAAATCCTATTCACCCCCCCTCTAGGGTTATATAACTTGGGACAACAATTTTAATTATTTTCTCAAACCCAATGAGAAAACCCACCCACCCCGCATAATTCTTACCCCGCCCCATCCCGTTTTAAGTTGGGACTGGGACGATTTTGGGAAATGATTTTTATTCATGGGACGGGATTGGGAAAGAAAAATCTGCCCCACCCCGCCCCATTGACATCCCTAAAGGGGCATCTTCTTAGAGGGACATTCGTATGGAGATGGTGGTGGTAGTTGGTTTTAGAGTGGTTTGGGAAATGCGAAGGATGATGGAACCACCGGTGAGGAAGTGATAGTGGTTGTGGTGTGCGACAGTGGGAGCCCTCATTTTGGGAAAATTAGCGTCGATATATGGGGAAAGGGTTTTAGAGAGAGAAAATCTTGAAATCTAACGAGAAAAGATCTCATTAAGGTTTTAGAATGTAGAGAGAGATTACAAATGTAGAAAGTCTTCAAAATCTAAAATTTGACAAGTGATCTGTTATTTTTGCTTTATTAATATTCTGAAAGGTTTGTGAACTAGTGGATTATTTCAATCCAAAACATGTTAAACATCGAGAATTCCCTCTTTGATCTCTCTCAATTTCTCTCCACTGTTCTTGGATTTAGGTAGCATATTCTTCTAATACGGGAGAGACAAGCATTTGTTTCTCTTGGCATTAGAAAGGGTAATTTGGTAATCATCATGCATTTATTGTGATATTACCATGCTCAAACAAACAAACAAAATGGAAACTAATTGGTAATCATATTCCTAATTCCAATATTGTCAAATGTTGGAATGGGCTACATAACACGAGACAAATGGACTAATCTTAGGAATAGGATTCCTTACACATGAACTAAACATGGCCTAAGGTGTACAATTGTGTGCAAACCCCTCCATTCTCCCTTCTGTTATAAATAAGTAGAGGGATAGGATGGTTGATAAAATTTTCATATTATAAATGATTGTAGTAAAAGTTAGGGGTTCTAACTTTTGCTACAAATCCTTCTAATATGGAAATTGTGCTATATGAAGATGTGATTTGAACATAATTTTAAAGAGATATGTGAAGGAATTGTTATCCAAAAGTGATTTTAGAAAAAGTTAACACAAATAAGCCCATAACGATAAACAATAGATTCTCCCATGCAACCTCTCTCATTATCAAACATATACAAAATTACTTATGAGATCTAAACAATGTTGAACTCATTATTTTTTTTTTTTTTATGGAAATGGACAAATCAAAACTGATGGGCTCAAAAGAAATTGATAGAATCATTAATTTTGACCGAACACATAAAGAAAAGGGCAAATCGGACTCATTAAGCTAACAAAAAAGGGAACCTCCCCTGCCAAAAAAGGAACCTGAGGACTCATAAAGTGAAGACCTCATCTACATTCAAGACCAAAGAGCACCCCCTCCTCTCCCAAACCTGTGCTTATGTGTATGCCCTCCTCTCTTATGAACTCCATCCAATTGGAAAGTAGCTCACACGTGCACATTAATACATTGCACATGAAAAATACAGAATACTTGCACAATTTGGATTTACTTTTTATAAGTACTTATTTATTTTTAAAAAGTGGCAATACTCTTTGACTTTCAACTTTTTTTCAAACTAGCAATGTACGATTTCTTAACAAAAAAGCAAAAAAATTAAAAGGCAATGTTTGATTTTTTAACAAAAAAATTAAATATTGCTAGTTTTAGAAAAGCCAAGAAGTAAAAAAGTACTTTTTAAAAATTCAACCAAACGTTGTCTTAAAAAATCAACTAAGACACCAACCTAAAATCAACTTTGTCAAAGGGATAGCTTCGGTGATAGAAAGGGAGCGGGAGAGAGATGAGAGGGAGAGGGTGTACTTAATTTAATTTTAAATTTTAAAAATTTAAATTACCTATAAAATATTTAAGGAATAAAATATAATTTGAAAATGAAAACATAATAAGTCAAGCAACAATACATTAAAAGGTCAAAATAGTCTTTGCCAATAAAGATTTTGTGACTAGCTAATTGCTCATGATTTTAAAAAATTTGGCCTCTGTAGTGAGGATTTGGACTTTTTAGGTAAAAACTCTTTTATCTCATCCTTTATAGGAAAAAAAACACTGTTCAATTATGAAATTATTGATAATTTTTCCTAAGAAGAACAACTATGTGTAACTTGGTATTAGTTGGTATAACACATCAAGCCAACTATTGATTGCCATGATAGATATGGTAAAACAAAACTAAAAGAAATTACACTAAGCAGTACATCATTATTCCAAAACTCATCTTGATTTTGATGATATATATTAATTATATGATATTAATCATTTATGTGAATAAAATTAGATAAGGATGTCCTTATCTATTTTATTGTTAGTCTGCCCACTAAGAGCATCTCCAATGCAAAAGTCAAATTTGACACCCCAAAAAGCACTAATTGATGTCAAATTCTAAGCCCAAATGACACTAGTTGATGCCAAATTTGACTTTATAGCATCGAGCAGTGCCAAATTTGCCAAATTTGACTTTTACATTGGAGATGCTCTAAGAGCCATAGAATAATTTCCATTAAAAAAATTACAGTGACTCAACAACTGATTTTTAAAACAAGACAGTAAAATTTCAAACTCTGACAATAATTCGCAATATCTGCCATTTAGATGTTGCCACAATTATCTAATAATTTGTATTTTAAAAACCGATAATTATATCACTATAATTTTTGGTAAACATGGTACACATACAAAAATTATCTCATCCAACAATTAATAACTTTCAAAAATATCTAAATCTGTAAAATTGATATGTAGCCAAATTGAATTCTACCATTTATTATGCAATTGTTTTAATTAAGACCCTACTGAGGTTATTCTAACATTACTGGCTGTGCCAACAGACCAATTACAGTTGACAAAAGTCTGTTGTTCAACGCTCCGTTACAGTCCAAAATGTTATCACAACCTCCGTTGAAAATGCCACTTTGATGTTTACCTCTCTGCCCTGCCCTGCCCTTCCCTTCCCTCTCCTGTAAGTCTTCTCACATTTCTGTCAATATAAATATCTCTCCCTCTCTCTCGGACTCGGTCAATCCAGTGACTTCACTTCAGTAGAAAATACCTATCTCACCCTCTCTCTCTAAAGTCTAAACTCGTATCTCTCAATGTGTGTGTATATATGCACCCCCACTTTATCTCTCAACGCGTCATATCTCTACACAAATTAGCCTTAGATCTGAACTCAAAACCAACATTCATCAAAATCTAGGGTTTGTTTCCAGTTTTGAATTCTGAAAAATTCGACTCTCGAGCTAGGGTTTTGCATCAATTGAACTGAATCTCGTGGTTTCGAAGCAGAACCAGTGAAATTGCATTGCAAAGAAGGGGTTTGCCTTGAATTTGTGTGAATTTCGGTTTAATTTCGAGCTCAATCTTGTAATTTCACAGAAAGATAGTGTCACTAACGGATTCTACTATATTGAAGATCTGATTCGATCCTACGAGTGAAAAATGGTGTAAAATTCGCCTCATTACAGTAAAAAAAAAGGCGAATTTGTGATTGCATGTAGAGTTTGGATCTTATAGAGTGATGTTGGAGTGATGGCGCTTAAGTTTCCAGCTCCGAAAGCTGCCGAGGTGGCAATTGGGTCGATTGGTAAGGGATATGATATATCAATAGATCTACGCCTCAAGTACTGTAAAGGGGAATCGAGTAATTCGAGGTTGATTGAGATTGATGACGATTTGGGTCGAGAGATTGTTCTGCCGGGCGGGATTTCGATCCCAAATGTGTCAAAGTCGATAAAATGCGATAAAGGGGAGCGGATACGGTTTAGGTCTGATGTTCTTTCTTTCCAGCAGGTATCATTGTTTCGTGCATTGGTCCTTAATTTGGTTCTCTTTGTGTTCTGTCCGTTATTGGTTGGTAGTAACTTTTTTGTGATGGCTTGTTAGCTGCATACATGGGTTTCTTTGGTAGGAAATGTTTTGCATTTCCATACATTGTTGAAGAACATTTCCTTAGTGATTTAATTGTTTTTTTTTTTTTTTTAAAACCATCTTTTATGCAATGCATTATGAGTTGGAATACTAACTATCTGGTAACTTATTGCTGGTACCATAATCTGAAAATAAGTCCAATTGTTGTGGGCGTTGGCGGCAGGGGCGAAGCCAGGAATTTGCTTTAGGGGGGGCAATTTTTTTTATTGGTAATTAGTTTATTATTCATCTTGCAAAAAACATTATAATTAGGGCCCATTTGCATTAGATTTTTCTAAAATCACTTTTGGAGCTCAAAATTTCACTTGATTTAAGAGATGTAGTGATAATTGCTTTTAGACAACTTGAGATGAGATATGATGTTGGCAAAATTTTCATACAATAAGTGATTGTGTCAAAAGCCAGGAAGCCCCAACGTTTGCCACAATCACTTTTAGTATATAAAAGTGATTTTGATAAATGAGCTAACAAATTTGTACGGCCAATTTTAGAAGAGATTTTGTAAAACCGACTGTTGGATTAGATACTCCTCTTCTGTATGTCATGCCATAAAAAAATCACAGCGATCCGACGATTGGTTTTTGAAAAAATTGACTGTAAAAAAATTGTGATATTTTGAAGAACAAATAAGTTGCATATTTTCACAATGATATTTTTCAAAAACCAATCGTTGGATCACTGTGATTTTTTGCAGGCATGACATACAAAAGAGGGGTATCTAATCCAATGGTCGGTTTAACAAAATCGTGTCTAATTGTGATATGTAGGTGACCTGACACAACTTTGCATTAGGTCGATCTAATAATAGCATCTTTATATATGTATATATAATTAGTTAACAAATTTCAATTATCAATACACCTAAATTGAATTTTAAATAACAAGAATGAAAATTAGGTGGGGCTGCAACTGTAAAAAAATTTAGGAGCAAAATTAAAATTTGACAAGGGTCGAGTTTAATTATTATAAAATATGTATACAAAAACAATATTTTTAAGAAGTTGAGGTTGGGCAATTGCCCCCCCTGCTCTCCATGTGGCTTTGCCCATGGTTGGCGGGTTGAAGGCCTGGGCTTCAAATGCAGTTCGGCTTATTAGTAGCAGTTCGGCTTATTAGTGGTTACATGTTTGGTGAATGAAATGAAGATTCTCTCTCTCTCTCTCTCTCCCTCCCTCCCTCCCTCTCTCTCTTCATACATACACTGATACATGCACACACATATATATATAGGAATGCTAACTCATTTAGAACCACTTGTAGAACATTTTTGAAAAGCTGACACTTGGATTAGATACCCCTCTTATATATGTTATGCTTGCCAAAAATCACAGTAATCCAACGGTCGGTTTTTGAAAAATATCACAGTGAGAAACGGTGACTTTTTTGTTCTTCAAAATGACACCATTTTTTAACCGTCAGTTTTTCCAGAAACCGACCGTTAGATCACTGTGATTTTTGACAAGCATGACATACATTAGAGGGAAATCTAATCCAATGGACGGTTTTTCAAAATATATTCTACAAGTGGTTCTAAATGAGGTCACCTGATGCAACCTCCTTTAAGTGCACTTGACCTTAGCATTCTTGCATACCTATATATATATATATATATATATATATATATAGCTTCTAATATAAGGTGCACCTGATGCAAGATGCATCAGGTGGCCTCTTCTAGAGCCACTTGTTGAGCATATTTTTAGAAACTGACCGAAGGATTTGATGTTCCTTTTATGTATATCATGCCTGCCAAAAATCATAGTGATCCAACGGTTGGTTTCTTAAAAAACTGGTTATGAAAAAAGGATTGCATTTTAAAGAACAAAAAAGCCACAGTTTTTTAAAGTTACATTTTTCAGAAACCAACTGTTGGATCACTGTGATTTTTTGCAGGCATGATATACATGAAAGGAGCATCAAATCCAACGGTCAGTTTTCGAAAATATGCTCAACAAGTGGCTCTAGAAGAGGCCACTTGATGCATCTTTCATCAGGTGCACCTTATATTAGCAGCTCTCTCTCTCTCTCTCTCTCTCTCTCTCTCTATATATATATATATATATATATATATATATATATATATATCGTTTTAATACCATGAACTTTGAGGTAGTTGTCAATTGAGTCCCAACTTTTTTGCTCCTTAATAAATTTAGGGCTCCACGTTTCTTTATGCATGCAATGCATTCCATTTATGGAACAACTGTTAAATCTTTTGAGTTTTGACTGAAGATGCACATGAGGCCCACGTGTATGTTGATATGGCATTAAATTGCATGTCTGTATAGGGGATTGGGTTTAAAAGACTTTAGTACCATATACTTTGGTATTGTTCAATTGAATCCAAAATTTGAAATTATAATAATTAAATTAAAGCGTTTCTAAAAGTTAGTTTAGACCAAATTTAATTAAAGTGGTCCAAACACTTTAGACATAACCCTTTAAATTTGATCTAAACTTTGGACTTATAATTTGGTCGCAATCCGTGGAAGGGACCCAAAATTTAAAATAATGATAAATAAATTTTATAATAAGTAAATTTAATAAATCAAAATGAGTAATAAAAGGGCCCAAACTTTGATTTTTTTTTTTTAGACTTTCTCGGTAACCAAACAAGTATGGAACTACCAAAAATATTTTTATTGAAATTTTTAAAAAAGTTGCTAGGTGTGGGATCCACGCATGCACACTCACATGCCAAGCGTCTAAGGCCCATGTGTGGTTGTACTCCATGGTGTTACTATATATCATCTTCTTCCCACCACCGATTTTTTGAGGTTTTTGCTCAAAATTCTCTCTAGATTTTCTCATTCATTTCTTAACCATTTCCCTTGGTATTTGTTTTTGATTTTCTCTAAAATCTCAATCTTGAACAAATCTTAAAATCAAGATTTATTATTTGTGATACTCGGCCCAAGAATACCAACAATCCCAACAGTCCCCGAGAGTGGGTAAGGGTGAGGGAGGGTGTTACTGAATCTCACATTGGAAGCAGATAGTCCAAAGATCTTGTACTTAAGTAGAGGCCTTGTAACAATGCGATTTAAGGGGCAACTCGAGATAGCAAAGCCGTGCGCTTGTCATGTGGGCGTGCGTGTATGGGCACATATGTTGCGCGTGCGGGCAAAGCAGACAATAGTGTAACTTGGTGAAGTGCGGGTCGTTACAAATGGTATTAGAGCTTAGGTTTATGATTATGTAGACTCTAGGATCACAACCTTAAGATTGATTGAATGTAGGTGAGTGAGATGATAAATCTTATCTAGAAAACCAGTATCTTAGTCGTATTTATGAAGAGATTTTCTAAGGATTGAGTGTATTCCTAACAAAGAATTTATTTGATATGTTTTCTCATTGTTGATCTATTGTTTCGAATTGATTATGAGATTTGATATGAAGGGTAAGCAGAATTCGAAGTATTTTGGACCTTTTTGGATATTGAACAGAGTTGAAACTTTGGTCTACAGAGTAGCATTATTACCACAAGAAGAGTTAGCAAAGGTGTATAATGTGTTCAATGTATATGTTCTATTGAAGTATGAGTCAGAACCATCCCACATATTGGAGTATACCCATTCAAATTGAAGAAGATTTATCTTATGAAAAGCAACCAATTTAAAGTTTAGAGAGAAAAGAGAAGGTACTTTCACTTAAACAATTAAGCTAGTGAACTATTTTGGAGGAACCATGCCATTGGGAAAGCAACATTGGAGACAGAGGACAATATGATTATGTCTACTTATAGACTAAAGTATGCCAAGTTTAGAGGACTAAATTTTTTTTAAGGGGGAGAGAATGTAGTACCCTGCATTTACGTAGGTTCATAATGCTATTTTTATTTTTATTTTAAAATGATTATATATTAGAATTTGTGGGCTACATTTAATTTATTGATTAATCTTCACACATAAAATTGGGATTAGAAATAAAATTAGAATAGGCTAACTTTGTAACCAAACACCACAGAGTGGTTCTTTTGTAAATAATAGGTATTAGAGTTATATCCTAATTAGGTTAGGTTAAAATGAATACTGTTTCAATATTATTATTTCTTTTTAGAAATTAACTCTTACCTTGGAAAACATAAAAGTGAAATAAAGAAAGATAAGGTACCAAACTCAAGGAGATTCAAGTTGCATCTAATGCTCATTCAAGTTTTAAAATTTGAATGCTGGGATTTGTAAAAACTGCTTTATTTGGAGTTTTGGAGACATCAATTTAAAGTGAGGGGAATATAATATGCCTTATTTTTATTAACTCAATGAATTTTGTAATTGATTTTTATGAACAAAAATATGATTTTGAACTGATTTATATATCTGAATTGAATACTTTGTAATTAAATTATGAGCCAAGAAAAGAAATTGAATTTGTGTGTTTGATATAAATTAGTTGCTAACATGATTATTGTATCTGAAAATTTGTTGAATCTGAAAATCTGATATGTTTTCCTTCATTGAAAATTTTGAATTTTTTGAAACTCTGATTTCATTGTAGTCTGCTTGGTCAATAGGGGATAAGTTGCTAGCCTTTGGTACCAATACATAATTTAAAGTCTCCACTTAATAGGAACGTCAATGGGACCTTCGGTCAATTTATTTGGACCTTCGGGTCAATCTGTCTGGACCTTCAGCTCGTTTGTTTCTACAGTTGATTAGAGATTAAACTTAATTTATTCTGTTATTCGAAAGTTTGAGATTTATGAATTCTGGCATCTGAAATCTGTTTGAATACTTTTGAACTTGGTTTATAACTCTGATTTACAGACAAATGTTTACATCAATTGAATTTTCTGAAAATATTCGTGCCTATAGCTTGGCTTATTCCTATGTATGTTAGGCTCACCCTTACTAGGTATTTTCAGTTGAATAACGTAGATCAAGGCCTTTGTAGGAGCATGGCGGTTGGATTAGGGATTATTACGTTAATTGTAACAACTCTTGATTATTTCAGTTATTAAAGGCAGACATTGTTTATTGAATTTTGGAGAATATTAGTGATTTGATTCAAGAGTATTTTAATTTATTATGGTTGTGGATAGATTGATTTATTGAATATGTAAATTGTGGATCCGATTTTTTTCAGGTTGCGCCTCTAAATTCAAATATTTGGGTTCGAGGCGTGACATTATCTATCATATAATTTATTATAATTTTTGAAAGTTCTAAGCATTCTAAATTTCACTGAATCGCAACAAATACAAGAGCTAAAGATAATTATGAAAATTTATGTAAAAGTTCGAAATCACACCTAGATTTATAGAAAAATAATTTGAAGGGTCAGTTTTAAAGGAAAATGCATAAAACAATAAGCTTGAAGTTGGGCGACCATGGATTTACAGTGAAGCTTGGCCAATGCTTCTAGTTCATGTGTATTTTGATATCACAAATTGGGTTGAATTCAATTGTATTGAAATCACAATGAAATTACACTGATATATACACTCCAGAGGATCTAAATTAGGAAACTCTAATACTAGGAAACTGCCTAATCCTAGAGATATTGACCAAAAACTAATTCCCTAAACCAAAAATAATTCCCTAAAATCAGGGATTACAATCACTAAAATATTACAAAATCTCCTAGCTAATTATAGCTATACACACACGGTTTCCTTATTTATAGAGCTGACTTTTCCACACTCCCCCTCAAGCTGGTGAATGGATATCATCCATTCCAAGCTTGCTTGCTAGTCTCTGAAAAGACGTCCCAGACAATCCTTTGGTGAGTATGTCTGCAAGTTGATCGCTAGTGGAAACGAATGGAGTGCAAATTAGGCCACTGTCAAGCTTCTCCTTTATAAAGTGCCTGTCAACTTCAATGTGCTTCGTACGGTCGTGTTGCATTGGATTATGTGCAATATTAATGGCTGACTTATTGTCACAATAAAGCTTCATTGGACCTTCCCATTTGACTCTTAGATCTTCTAAGACAATTTTCAGCCATAATAATTCGCAAATTCCAAGTGCCATTGCTCTAAACTCGGCTTCTGCACTGGATCTTGCCACAACATTCTATTTTTTACTCCTCCAAGTCACAAGGTTGCCTCCTAGAAAAGTGCAATAACCCGAGGTAGATCTCTTGTCAATTACAGACCCTGCATAATCTGCATAAGTGTAAGCTTCAAGAGTTAGCTCCTCCCCCTTCTTAAATAGAATTCCTTTGCCTGGTGTGCCTTTCAAGTACTGTAGGATTCGATACACAGCCTAAGATGTGACTCTTTGGGATTGTGCATGAATTGACTTACAACACTAACTGCATAGGCTATGTCTAGTCTAGTGTGTGACAAGTAGATAAGCCTTCCCACAAGTCTCTGATAGGAGCCTTTGTCTATTGCCGTGTCTTCCAGAGCATCTCCAAGCCTGTGGTTGAACTCTATAGGCGTCTCTGCTGGTCTGCAACCTAACTGGCCTGTTTCCATCAGCAAATCTGTTACATATTTTTGCTAAGATGTGAAAATTCCTTCCCGAGAATGTGCTACCTCAATGCCGAGAAAATACTTTAGTTTGCCGAGCTCTTTGATTTCGAATTCTTTCATTAAACACTTCTTTAAATTCTCCATTCCTTCCAAATCATCACCTGTCACTATAATGTCTCGTCTACATTGACCAACAATGTAGTCACTCCCCCTGAAGCCGAGTGCTTTACAAACAAGGTGTGATCACCTTGGCTTTGTTTGTATCCCATATCAAGCATTACCTTGGCAAACCTTCCAAACCAAGCTCTTGGAGATTGTTTTAATCCATACAACGCCTTTCTTAACCTGAATACCACCTGTCCTGTATTCGAACCAAACCCCTGTGGAACTTCCATATAAACTTCCTCCTCGAGATCACCATGTAAAAAGGCATTTTTGACATCGAATTGCTGTAATTTCCATCCCAGATTAGCAGCCAATGACAACAACATTCTAACAGTGTTCATCTTCGCAACAGGAGCAAATGTCTCAAGATAATCTATTCCATACGTTTGGGTATAGCCTTTAGCCACCAACCTTGCTTTGTACCGCTCCAACGAACCATCTGACTTGTATTTCACCGTGAATACCCATCTGCATCCCACCGGTTTCTTCCCTCTCGGCAATTTCACCAAGTCCCATGTCTTGTTTTTCTCAAGTGCTTCCATTTCGACCTTCATGGCACTCTTCCAATTCTCATTACCTAATGCCTCGGATATGGTTTTGGGAATGGAGATTGTGTTTATGCTTGTGAGAAAGGCTTTGTGGTTATGGGATAGATTCTTGTATGACATGAATAAGTACAGAGGGTGTTTGGTGCATGCTCTAGTTTTCTTTCTAATAGCAATGGGACTATCATAATCACTTTGATCAGGAACTTCAGTGACACCATATTCATTAGAAATAGGTTCAGTAATTACCTCGTTAAGTCCAAGAGCAGGGGTTGATTTGGGTGATTGAACTTGCACAGATTGAGTGATTGGTGCCCTCCTTCTTGAAAAAACCAGCAGTGGACGAGTAGAGTCTTGAATTTGCTTTCCCTTTATCATCTCTTGTGACTTGGGTGTATGAGGCTCGGTTTCAGGTTGTATGGATTCAGGCTGGACTAGCTCAGGTTGATCAACAGGAACGGACTGAGTGTCAACAGGAACAGACTGAGTGTTTGGCCGGATAATAGAGACAGAAATCGAGGAGGGTAATGGAAAGTCAAGAAGAAAAAGATCCTTGCCCTTATATTCCGTGAATGAGATCTCCCCCTGAAGATAAGGACGAGTAAAGTAATGATCTTCTTCGACAAAAGTGACATCAGCTGACACAGAGAATTTTCTTGTGGGAGGATGATAGCATTTGTACCCCTTTTGAGTGGAAGAATAGCCAATAAAGACGCATTTGACAGCCCATGGATCAAGTTTTCCCCTGTTTTGAGAATGCACATGGACAAAAGCAACACAACCGAATATTTTGGGAACAAGACTACTGGAAGCATTGAAATTAGGAAAGAATTTCGTTAGAATTTGCATAGGACTTTTAAAATCAAGAACCTTTGTAGGCAATCTGTTTATCATATGAGTAGCAGTTAAAACTGCTTCCCCCCAATATTGCTTAGGAAAAATATTGCTTAGGAACATTTTTTTGAAACAAGAATGCTCTTGTAATAGCTAAAATGTGACCATTCTTTCGTTCAGCCACACCATTTTGTTGAGGTGTGTTAACACAAGAAGATTCATGTATTATGCCCTTTTCTTGAAAATATGGTGAGAGAAACTGATTAAAATAGTCCTTAGCATTGTTAGAACAAAATCTTTTTATTTCAGTACCAAATTGTGTTTTGACTATGTTGTAAAAAACAGGAAAAACAAAGCTTATATCAGATTTATTTTTCATAAGAAAGATCCAAGACACACGAGTGCAATCATCAATGAAAGAAATGAACCACCGAGCCCTAGAAATGTTAGGAACAATGGACGGTCCCCAAATGTCACTATGAATAAGAGTAAATGGAACTGATGTTCTTTTATTGCTTATTGGAAAAGAAGCACGTTTGTGCTTTGCAAGTTCACAGACATCACAGTGAAATTTTTCAACATCTAGTCCTTTGAACAATAAAGGAAACATAATTTTAAGGACTCTAAATGACGGGTGACCAAGATAGAGGTGTTGAAGCCAAATCTTGTCTTT
Organism: Hamamelis virginiana; assembly: GCA_017140935.1. Classification (NCBI taxonomy): domain Eukaryota; kingdom Viridiplantae; phylum Streptophyta; class Magnoliopsida; order Saxifragales; family Hamamelidaceae; genus Hamamelis; species Hamamelis virginiana. The sequence continues at coordinate 390,115 of JAESVK010001074.1, forward strand.
ATTGGATTTAAAAGACTGAAAGAAATGATAGTGGTGAGGAATTCGCAACACTAACTTGACCACTGGATTCTTCAAGATAGTAGAGACCATCCCTTTCTCTAGCATGTCCAATCATCCTCCTTGTGCCCTGTTCCTGAAAGACACAACGAGAGGGATAAAACACCGCACTGCAATTAGAATCTTTAGTGAGCTTGTGGATTGACAAAAGGTTGGTAAATAATTTTGGTACATGGAGAACATTTCTAAGTGCGAGGGTTTTGCTTATAAAAACATCTCCCTGACCAGCCACTGTTGTCACAGGATCATCGGCTATTGTTATCTTCCTATTGCTAGGACAAGGTGTATATGAGATAAATTTTTACGAGGAGTGGGTCATGTGATCTGTAGCTCCTGAGTCAATGACCCAGGAGCTTGTGGTGGATATATCCGAGACTTTAAAAGCATGAGCAGTGGAAGATATACCTGAGAATGCCAAAGTGCAAGTACCTGTTGTAGATGGTTTCTCCAAAGATCCCAGCAGATTCTTCAATTTCTCAATTTCCTCTCTATTGAACTCAATAGATGATTCTTGAGATGTACCTTCTCCAGCCTGTTGTATATTTGCCATATACGCCTGCCCCTATCCCTTTGGCTGTCCAATTTTTGTTTGCTGTCTCCGGTTTGCCGTAGAGTTTCCAGCATTTGTCCCTAGTATGACGCGACTTTTTGCAATATGTGCACCATAGGGAATCTTTATTGACTGGCTTTGTAAAATCTGCCCGCTTGTTGTCTTTATTAGATGACTGCTCCGAGCCAAATAACAATAGTATTCAAAATATGATTTTGGTGTACACATCCATAAGTATGATTTTGGATCACTATGATTTTGGTGTACACATCCATAAGTATTGGATCACTATGATTTTGGTGTGCACATCCATAAGTATTCAAAATATGCATCCCACAATTATCTGTGGGCTTCATGCTTACATAAGATATATAAGCATATGCTGACTAGAGTAGATTGGGACTGTATATATAAATATTATATCCATCAACCCAAGTTATACTGTATTATCCCTTATGAATTTGAAACTTAATTTTGTACTAATTTTTGCATGTGGTTACTACTATACAATCAATGACTTGTAATAAAAGTTACAGAATCATTTTACTCTATTATTTTTAACAGCAGAGTATTTCCAGCAAGATTATTGGACTGCATACTGCTCTGCGTACTTCATTAGGTTGATTTAGAGGGATGCATTTGTTTCTTTTTTCGATATGCATTGTAGGGGCACGATTATGCAGAAATTGCAAAAGTCTTCCTTAATTTTTTAGATTGTGATGCTGCTTCTTTCTTCTTTTTCTCCAGATGTCAGAGCAGTTCAACCAGGAAATATCTTTGTCTGGTAAAATTCCTTCAGGCCTCTTCAATGCGATGTTCGAATTTTCAGGTAGTTGGCAGAAAGATGCAGCCAACACAAAAACCCTTGCTTTTGACGGAGTAATCATCACACTGTACACTGTTGCACTGGATAAATCTCAGATGGTACTATGTGATTACGTAAAGAAAGCCGTTCCATCATCATGGGACTCTGCTGCATTGGCAAGGTGGGGATTAATGTCTTTATAATTATGTTTCCTTTTGATGATGTCATTACTGTTTTTTCCTTTTAATATGCCAAGTGAAGTCCTGAACTCCTTCCCCACACCAAAAAAAGAAGATCAAATGCTAGTATGGCTATTCTCCTGCAGGCTTGCAAAAGCAATTTAAGACATTTCACCTTTTTGTTGAATGGTGAAAGAATGCATTGGATATGAGTCATAATGCACTAGGGGTTTGAGTTTAGTTTATGTTGGTAAACGGTTTCTTCGTATTTTTTATTGGGCAGTTTCGTTGTTTTATCTTCTATATCCTTATCAAACCAGTGGAAGATGTGAATTTAAAGTTGGTAGACATGCATGTTGCAGAAAGCTTGTTGAACGCAGTCGATGTCTTCTTGGCAATATATTTTGCCTTTTGAGGCATGAGTGAGGTTTTGATGCATTTGTTGTTTGGTATTTTATTTTTTATGGTAAAGCTGATATAAAAACTTCCTCATCCATCCTATTTTTTTTTTCCTCATCTATTGATAAGGAGTGTTAATGTAGGATCAAAACTCCAACACCATTATGAAGAATTATTTCTGGTCACTGTTCAAATGTTTTGGAATGAATAGGAATTGGTAAAAGAGTGTGTTGAAACAAATTAATGTTTATGAGGGCTATTTGAATGGTTGAAAGTGTGGCTTCATATTCAAAACAGCAAATTGATGTTTTATGGCTTGTTTGGCTGTCCAAACAGATGTATTGTAATTTACATGGTATTGAAGGTGCAAATTCATCTTCCTAGATGAGACCATTTAAAAAATTTGGAATCATCGCTGTAGTTAGAGTTGTAAAATTGGTTTTTTTGAAATTCATGGAATCCCTCTATGCTCTATTTTCAATTTTACTTTCATTTGTGATGATGATCTCCATTCTCTTGAATTGCCCCATTCACAAAGATGTATTTGTTTACAAAATTATATGCAAAGTGAAATGAAACAATTTAATTCACATGGGATGACCAAACACACCCTTATTCTATCAAACTAGAGTCAGGGTACATCTACGACTCTACGTTACATGGACCCTTTGCCTCACCGGCCCACCCTGGAGTGCTCGTGTTGAAAAGACAATGACATGGCTGTGAATAGTCCTATTGGATACTTCAAAATAGTGGAAAACTTTTTGGAAAGCTGGCAAATTTCCTTGGACAAATACATGCACTTGACACCTATACCAGGTCCATGTAACACAGGGTTACGTAACAAGTTAGAATTATTCTTTTACTTTAGTTGTCTTATGTGAAGAAAAGACACGATGGTCTATGATTTACCTAAAGATATGTCACTAGGTAGAGATGAATGGCGAACTAGAGTTCACATGGCTAACCCCAAGTTAAGATCTTAAGCTATTTCTTCTTCGTCGTTGCTGTTACTGCTGCTGGTGCTGCTGTTAAATAATGATGGGAATTAACAACACATAACATCGTTCATCTTGTTATTTCTTACATGTGCATTCAAGAAACGGTTCTGTGATCTCCGTGAAAACAAGGAGACCCCTTGAAAGGAAATAGAGCATGGCGGAAGTGTAAATTGTGTGGCTCAAATAGTATGGTCATGTATTAACCAAATTGAAGTCTTCAATTGCTAACTTTTTTGAAATTGTCTCCTTTTTGTTTTTTATTTGACATAGTTTAATTCTTGATCTAAACACTGAAAATGCTCTTGTGGAATTCGTAGTTTCATACTCAATTGGTGATAAGAAAACATGATTAAAATGGCATTGTCAGATTTTAAGTTTCACCAATGTACCAGATTTGTCAGTAAATTTTGCATTTGTGCATAACTATTACTTCATAGTTCCCTGTTTCAGGGTTCCAATTTTATACCATCGTTTCTATGGGTTGAATGAATGTAACCTACTTGGATTTAGTTAAATGACACATTGCATAATGATTAAATCTTTTCAATACCTTCATTTGTATTTGTTGTAAATGTACTTTAATGAAGTTTGAGAAACATAATGACCTTTGGAGGTTATGTTCACCATTCCAGGTTTATTAAGATATTCGGCACCCATATTATTGTTGGTGTGAAGATGGGAGGGAAGGATGTAATTTATATGAAGCAGCAGCATTCATCAGCTCTTCAACCTGCTGATGTACAGAAAAGGTTAAAGGAGATGGCAGATAAAAGGTTTCTAGATGCAAATGGACAATATGGCATGGATTCAGAGCAAGCTTATCAGAATGATAAGGTTTGTGAAAATTTTGTCTATACTAGTCTGCTGAAATCTGCATTTTTAAAGGCTGAGAATATAAGTTGTTATATATATATATATAGACACACACACACACACAAATGATCCTATCAGCATATGCTTATATAAGCTTATGTCAGCATGAAGCCCATAGATAATTGTGTAATGCATATTTTGAAAAATTGTCCGTTGGATTAGATACTGTACTTATGCATGTCATGTATACCAAAAATCACAATGATTCGACGGTCGGTTTCTTAGAAATGTCACTGAGAAAAGCTGACAGTTTTGCTGTCATAGTTTTTCATAGCTATATTTTGAAATTCTGACATTAGATCACCATGATTTTTGGCATACATGACATCCATAAGTGCAGTATCTAATCCAACGGTCAGTTTTTCAATATATGCATCCTACAATTATCTATGGGCTTCATGCTTACATAATTTATGTAAGCATATGCTGACTAGATTGGGACTGTTAGGTGGAAGTAGATAACTATTTTGTTACACAAAATCTCAAATGTGAGGACATAGGAGTATCAGTCTTAAAATTTTCCCCCCCCCCCCCCCCCCTCTTCGATAAGATTAAGATTATTCATCGCCTGAGATATATGATTTAACCACCTCCCTACTCCAAAAAAATGCAAAAAAAATAATAAAAATGAAAATGAAACTAAGTTATCCTTATACCGTATTATTGTTTACATGCAAATATGCAATACTCACAGATTCTTAGTGGTAAATATGTTTCTGGGACTGTTCATACCTAAGATTATTTATTTTAATTTCTTACTAAATCCTGCTCTCCAGGGTTGGACTAATTTCGATAATCTTAATTTAACATATTTGTTCCATAAATTTCTTGTACAAAATAGCCTTTTGACAGTTTTTTCTAATATGCTGTTCAAAGGGGGGAATGGGAGCTTCCCAGTGAGTGTGGATGCTTGCAGTACCTCAGGGGTGGCTTTTCTTTTTGTTTTGTTTGGATGACTGCAAAAAATAAGTGCCTGACAATAGACAATATTATCAGAAGGATCTTTGCAATGCCTAAGATGTGATATGTGTAAGGAAGAGGTAGAGATAGGGATGGCAATGTACGCCCCGATACGCATATACCGGAATAAACTAAACATTATTTTATTAAAATAAAATTCAAACTTACATAGGTGCCCTTAGCAGACAGTAGTATTCAGAGACTTTCTTAGCTTCGGATTTTTACTAGACTTAAAGACTTTAAGACAACTCTCTACCTCCTCTCAGACTAAAGGCTTTCCTTTATAGGCAAGATGATGGAATTTTTTATTCCATTCTTTAATAGGTACTTTGACTCTAGTTTAAGACACCTTATCTTTACATCTTCCATGTAGAATTTTATTCCTCCCTTGCTAACACCTAGATAGCTAACTATTATAATATATAACCACTTGTCTATTGAAAGCTAACTATTATTAATATATCACCACTTGTCTTTTTTAAAAGTTGATGATATAACTTCCACATGATTCTAAAAAGCTCCATGAAGGAAGTTTTATGCTAATGACGTCAGGGCTTACGACAAGCACATTAGACTTTTCTTGTACACGTGTCCTGCATAAATTGGAGTCGACCAATCCAGAAAAATCTTTATACTGCCTCTTTAGAGATTAGGGTTCCATGGCATTGTCTAAGTTGGCAATAGCAATGTCGTTAAGTGAATTCAGAAAATCAAGCTCGGGATCAAATGAGTTTAGGTCCACCATGGCTTCTGCTTCCTGCATTTCTTCTGCTTTCATCATTAATTCCATAGGGCCATCAATGGTTCCTTCTGCAATTGCTTTCAAAAATGCCTTAGCTTCTTGAACTTGTTCTTGAGAAACATTGTAGGTAGAGAGAAGATTTGTGCAGAACATTCTTCTACCATCGGTGATTTTGAAATCGAAACAATCAAACTCGATTATTTTCTTGGCAACTTTGTTGAGCTCCACATAATTTTGTTTGTAGTAGAGACTTGGATTCATCTCTCCAACTGCTTTGATTTTCCTGGCTTTTTCTTTTGGTAGACTGTTGCTGTGAATATCATCATCGAGAAAATCATTTTGTCCAGCTAGGTTGAGACGCCAAATTTGATATGGTTGAAAAAATCTTTCTTTTTGTCTCAAACGTGCTAAAGTAAAAATTTAAAATTAAAAATACTTGCACCATTGGTAGTTTTTGGCTATATAATAGATCATTGTTTTGATTATTGCTGGAAATTCTACCAATTGGTCAGATGAAAGGGGTTTAAAAAGTATTTCACTTACAGCTCCTCATTCAATTGCCTGCAAACTCCAAATTTCATTGTTGATCATGAATTTGAGCTTGGGAATATATTTTTCCTCAAAAATAATATTTTCATAAAATTCATTGAGGAGAGGTTTTATTTCATCAAATTCAATTTTTTCATGAATAGTAGAAAATATTTCTCTAGGCAAAACTTTTTGAGCTTTGTTAAAGAGGCATGTTCCCATAATTCTATTCATATAAGAATCCTCCCGCTTATCGTTTAGATTCATCAGGTTGAGGATGATAGAAGTTTCCTCCTCAATAGAATCCTCAATCCAACGTATTTGTTTTACAAATTTGAAAAATTCAGATTTAATTGCAAAAAGCTTTTTTGCTAAGCTTTTTACATGTTCAGCATTTTGGCTCATGCTCCTGCGGAAATCAGCTCTTCTATTTAGGCAATGATTTCTCCACACATTATTAATGATATGATATGATCTATTAGTTAAACCTGGATTATAAAAATCCTTAACTTCCTACGAATCTTCGATGACAGGCTGTGGGAAATTAATTCTTTGGTTTGGATTTTTGTGTGAAAGTTCAACCATTTGTTTGTAGCTTACTGGCATAAGGTAAACAGGAAAGTTGGGTGAGCTTCCAACTTGAGGAAAGCGTCCCTTGCTGGAACTAGTTTCAATTTTTGTAGATCGGGTTTGTTTCTCGGGTGGTTTAAAGTGATTTTTTCTCTTGTCCGACATTGTAATCCCTCAAAAGATAATCTGCAATAAAATTATTAGCATCTTTAATATGGATAATATAAAAACATATTGACAAATAAAATTATACCTATGCACACGTCTTGGATTTTCTTCACCTCTTTTGGACTTGATGAAATCTCGAACAGATCTATTATCAGTGCGAATTATAAATTTAACAGGTGCTATATAAAAATGAAATCTTTTTAGTCCATGTTTAATAGCTAATAATTCTTTTTCATAAGTAATATATTTAATTTCATTTGATTTGAACTTTCCAGAAGCATATCCACAAATTTTTTCTTGTTTTGAAACTTCTGGTATTGCTTTAAGATCTGAATTTTTTGGATTGGTCGACTCCAATTTATATAGGACATGTGTACCAGAAAAGTCTAAAGTGCTTGTTGTAAGCCCTAACGTCATTAGCATAAAACTTCCCGCATGGAACCGTTAAGAATCATGTGGAAGCTGTCATCATCGTTCGAAAAAGACAAGTGGTGATATATTAATAATAGTTAGCATACAACAGATAAGTGGTTATATATTATAATAGTTACTATCTAGGTGTTAGCGAGTGGTTATATATTGTAATAGTTAGCTATCTAGGTGTTAGCAAGGGAGGCATAAAATTCTACGTGGAAGATGTAAGGATAAGGTGTCTTAAACTAGAGTCAAAGTGCCTATTAAAGAATGGAATAAAAAATTCCATCATCTTGCCTATAAAGGAAAGCCTTTAGTTTGAGAGGAGGTAAGTTAGAATTGAAGGGAGAATTGTCTTAAAGTCTTTGAGTCGTGTAAAAGTCCGAAGCTAAGGAAGTCTGTGAATACTACTGTCTGCTAAGGGCACCTATGTAAGTTTGCATTTGATTTTAATAAAATAATGTTTAGTTTATTCCGGCATATGCGTATCGGGGCATACATTGCCATCCCTAGGTAGAGACAGTGGATCATTTGCTTCTACATTGTTAAGGGGCATAGACTTTATGGGTTTACAGTTTGAAATCTTTTTGGAGTTAGAGTGGGTGATGCTTGAGTTAGTTCTTCTATTGCTTGAGGCGTGGTGGGGCAGAAGTAGCTGGAGATCTTGCAAAGCGGTGTGGAAAATGGTCCTGCATGCTATCTTTTGAACTCTTTGGATGAAGAATGGAAGAATTTTTTGAGGGAAGGTAGAATCGATGTTGTCTTTGAAGTCTAGTATAGCTAGGACACTGTTGAAATGGAAGAACTCAATTGTTTTAGGATATATCGACTCCTCATTACAGCTATTTTTATCTTCTTTGAAGCTATTGTTTTTGTTTTCCATTTTCTTTCTTTTGCTTTCCTTGTATGCTGCACATGTGCAGGGTTCGTTTTCACTCCTTTCTTTTGATTAATGCAATTCAATACTTTACCTGACCAAAAAAAAAAACAAAAAAGATTGGGGCTTTTCCTAGGAGATTGGTTCTCAATGAAGGTAGTTGAGTGGGTATGGGTTCAGTCTTACTGACAGAGATTGGTTTGGCCAGGGTTTCTTCGACATGCATTTGTTTTGTAGAGGGGATGATGAAGAACCTTGAAGACTTTTCAAAAGGTAGTGCTTTGGAGTTGGAACTATGAGAGTGAAATTCTAGAAAGAAGAGTTGTCTGATGTTGAGTGTTGGTTGCCCAAGCTTCATGCTTTTATAGATTGATTGCTGTTACGGTGCTAATCACAAATCTTTGTGTTAAGTTTCCAACCAAAAAGCCTAAGCTTGTAGGTGGAGGGCCCAATACAGGTATATGAAGCTATAGCAAGCATTCTATTTAGGCGATGTAGGATAGAGTGGATTCCATTCTTCTACACTCCCCTACGTGCAAGCTCGTATGGGCCTTGTCACGTGGATAACCAAAGCTCTGATACCATGTTAAGTTTCCAAACTAAAAGCCTAAGCTTGTAGGTGGAGGGCTCAATACAGGTTTATGAAGCTATAACAAGCCTTTTATTAAGGCGATGTGGGATAGAGTGGGTTCTATTCTTCTACACTTTGCATTGAGAGGGGAAGATGAGAAGCTTGTTTGGCGTCTTATTGTTTGGGAGGAATCTCTTAGAGAAGGAGTTCATTATGCATCATTTGAAAACCCCACATCTATTGTTCCTCTCTTTCTCTTTTTTTCCCCCCTTTTTTGGGTTGTCTAATATTATTGTAAAACAATTCAAACCATTAACCACCACAGGAAAAATATTTGAACGTCAAGATGCATGCTGCTGCTTGTGGTGGGTAAAGTCGTTAGACAACCACTATATTCTTCGTCTAATGTTTGATTGGGACAACGCTAATATTGCACCGATACGTGAAGTATTATGATTAGTCAGCTTTTATACTTAATTAATGCTTATGGTTATGGACTTGTGATGATTGAGCCCAACTAAGTGGCTTGAATAGGAATTATATGTTTGTCATACTTTGTTCAGTTTCATGAATGAGATGAGTGTACAATAACTGAAGTACTTACAGATAAAGATATAATTTTGCTTAAATTTTGTTTTGTTGATGGAATATCAGAGTATGGTCTTTCTTTGGTTAATACCTAATTTACATAATTGATACTGGGTTAGAACTACTGTAATTGTTGCCGCTGCAGTTCTGGTGTGTTTATTTGAGTAAAACCAACTTGAGGTTTGGTTCATTTGCAAAACTATTCCATGAGCGATTTGGAAAGAAATAGGTTTTGTGTGTGTGTGTGTGGCCTTTTTTTTGGTCTCTTCTCTAATCATTTTTGGTTTCAGTTTGAAATCAGGGAGCAGCGGCTTAGGTTTGCAGATATCAGCCCATCAAGTTCTTATTCACACAAGGAGGTACGTCTTAGCATGTGATGTTCTTGATATCCTAGATGGAGTGCTCTGCTAAAGACTTTGATTTTGAATTAATTTTACTTCAAACTGGATTTGCATTTTAACATTTTTAATTACTTTAATGGCAGGATATTGTAACCATTTGCAAGAGGAGAGGTGGAAGCGAAAATAGACACCTATCCCACAATGAGTGGTTACACACTGTTCAGTACGAGCCTGATGTGATCTCCATGTCCTTTATCCCAATTACCTCTCTGTTGAATGGAGTTCAAGGGAGTGGATTCTTGAGCCATGCCATAAATCTCTATCTACGCTGTAAGAAATTTTTGTTCCATTTGTGTATCTATCTCATTTTTTTTTTGCACAATTGTTATAAAAAATTGAATCACTTTATTATATTACATTAGAAACTTATCAATCACTTATTACGTTTTTTTTTTTTTTTTTTTTTTGACAATCAATCTCGTTATTACGTTAGAGACCAATCATTCTGCTTTTTACTATCTGTTTTATCCACACATAATACATATTGTTCATGGAGTGAGAAGTAATTGTTTAGTTATGAATTGTGATTGGTGGTACCTCAATAAGATTAGATTTATATGTTCTTCATGAAGACTCTTTTATCATATATTATTTTCAATGGGAAATGTCAGGGACCGGCATTAAACCCCTATGTTTTTGCCTTAAAATTATGAATGAACTGACAAACTGACAAGATAGGAGATCTGATGGTGAATATTATTTACTGACAATATAGTTTTTACTGATGAAAACTAATGGTAAATGCATGTTCAAATAAGGGAAGGGTGCTTTAGAATCAAAGGGTTTTAAGATGAGAAATACTAAGTTTGAATATATGTAATATATTAATAAAACTTGACATTGAAATGAGGAAATATTGAAGATTGATGTCTAAGAATTACCAAAGTGCAGCCATCTTCTTATCCAGGGTTGAATATTTTTAAGGAGTAGTTGAAAAGGATGTTGCTTAAAGAATTAGAGCAAGCTGGATTAAAATGTAACGCTTCTGCACTGTCATAGTGCTATGCAATGGGTGTATACTTGTCAAATTGAATGGAAACTTTTATAAAATGGCTATACGATCAGACATGCTTTATAGTACTAAATATTGGGCCGTAAAACATGTCCGTAAAATGAGCTTGGCCATGGCTGGAGTAATATTGCATGAGAGGAGCTCCAAAGTAAATAAAAAAGAGAGGAATAATAACAATAATCAAAAGAATGGCGTGCATGATGAATTACTATTGCATATTATTACTCTAGCATTTTGGTCAGCATCTATACTGAAATGCTTGATACACATCATATACTACCAATGCCATGCAAAATTAAATTTTTTTATTTTTATTTTTTTTCAATTCAATGGTTTCAAATGTTGATGTGTATTGAGCTATATTTACGGATTCACTCAATATTACAAAGTCCAAACTGAACAATTCATTTCATCTTTGAAGGGAACTGCACTTCCAGACTGTGAAAATGTGCATAGAAGTGTTATTGGCAACACCTTTTATTTGTACAAAAATTCACAAACTGTTCTTGCATTATACTGAAGAAGGCAGTTTGAGTAGTATGGTTAATGAGGGTGTTAGGACAAATTGAAAGCCTTTTCTCTAGGACCACCTTTTTCTATTCCACTGCTGTCGCTGAAAATGTCTGGATCATATTGTTTAACCAACCATCTGAGACATTTAACATCCTTTGGCTTCTGCTTGCAGATAAACCACCAATTGAAGAACTCCACCAATTTTTAGAATTTCAGCTGCCGAGGCAGTGGGCACCTGTGTTCAGTGAACTTCCCCTTGGTCCACAGCGGAGGCAGCAGAGTACTGCAGCTTTACAATTCAGCTTAATGGGACCCAAGCTTTATGTGAACACTACTCCGGTAAAGCTTATTTACTTGTCAAAATATTCATTTTTTTGTTAGTGGCACCCAAGTTTTTTATCATAAAGGTTTCATGCTCCTATTTGTTGAGTTAGATTTTGTGTCCTTGAGCTAGACAAAATATCATACCATGTTCATGGCCTACAACCTACCATTGTGTTTACATAATTAGCCCGAGCATCTGCTGAGCATTTGTAGACCGAGCACGCATGCCTTCTAGAAGATTTTTGCGACCTTCATATTTCTCATGTATATTGCCTTAAAGATTCATGAAATAAAATTTACTAATGAACCATTTGTGAAAGAAATAATCAGGTCCATTGTTTCTAGAAAAGATCTTTATGTGCACAAACATGTCAATTATACCACCTGATTGCCAACCTACTCAGGTAGCTTTCACCCCTTATTCTTCAACTAGGTAATTGGTCATATTTGTTTTTATTTTCATGAATTGTTTGGTATTCTGGAACAGTGATGGGTCTTGGTTCTTGAACCTCTAAGAAGTGAACCATTGGACTTTTTGAACTAATCTCACATTCATCCATTAATAGCTTGTCTGATTACTTCCTATGTCTTTTAGTATACTATCAACATTGCTCCTACAAACCCAATATGTGTGTGTATTTAAATTATACATTTATTGTGTAATAAGATATAAGTTTTATACTGTGACGACCCGTGCTTCGCAAAGTAACAATATTGTTCACTTTACTCGCATGCGCAACGTATGTGCCTATACACGCTTGTCCACGTGGCAAGTGCATGGTCTGCACATCCCCGTGCAGTAGCCTGCCAGCCTACGAGCCCCTCCCATACACGTGAGCACAGCAGGAACCCACACTCGGACCATAAGAGAGTCGGCTATGATACCACTTTTTAATGACCCACACTTTGCATGCAAAGTAACAATATTGCTCGTTTTGCTCGCACGCGCAACTTACGCACCCATACACGCATATCCACGTGGCAAGCGCACGGCTTTGCTTTCTCTGCTTGCTCCTTAAAACGCGTTGTTACAAGGAAATGTAGTCTTTACTTATATAGTTCAGTCACTCCCTGTCTCTAACTGATGAGGGATTCTAGGATCTCACATATATAGGTGATGCTAAGTCATAGAACCTTTGATGAGTGAATATAATACACCTACATGCATGCAAGTGGTGAAGCTGTGGCTATGGCATATATATGCTTTGTGACCTCTTGAGGTGTAGTTGTGTGACATCTTCAACTGAGGTGCAATTGAGTCAAGTATTGTCTCAGGTTCTGGCATCATTGCCTTTTGTATAGGCAAGACAGCTGACCATTTTGAGGTTGGTCAATGGTGCAGCATGCATCCTCAATGCCGTTTTCTTCCTCTCCTTTTCCCCATCAGTACAAAAGGATTGAAGGGATCAGGAGTGGAGCCAAAATTCTAGTGGGGGCAGCCTTCAGTCGGATATAAATGTTTCCTAATTTTATAAATTAAAGTCGATTGGTTACAACTTTGTGCAAATTTGTTTTTTTCTAATTGAAAGTAACAATATTAAAAATAATCATTGAACTAATAATAAATATAACAAATTTAGCATTTTTTGTGAAAAGTATTTGTATTAATTGCAAAAAATGTCAAAAGCCAAGTATACAGGAAGCATTACACCCCCCTCTCCAAAAAAAAAAAAAAAAACACTACAATGCACAAGAAACATGCTCCGGCAAAACCTTATGATTTTGTTTATCATCAAAACCTTATGAAAGGTAATTGTATTCATCTCATTTATTCATTATGTATGTCATTTACTCAAATACTAATATTACCATGACAATAATAGATATGCTCCTGATCTCCTTTTTTTGTCAAGACCTTAGTTTGTTTCTATTGATCAATTTCACAACAGGTTGATGTGGATAAAAGGCCAGTGACTGGCCTCCGGCTCTATCTAGAAGGTAAAAGAAGCAACCGCTTGGCCATCCACTTGCAGCACCTTTCATCTCTTCCAAAAGTTTTCCAACTTGTAGATGATCCAAATGGCAACTTCCGTCAGGAGCCCTATGATCGGAAATATTATGAGAAAGTTCAATGGAAAAACTTCTCTCATGTCTGTACGGCTCCCGTTGAGGCTGATGAGGATCTTTCCATTGTAACCGGAGCCCAATTTCAAGTGAAGGAATATGGTTTTAAAAACATTCTCTTCTTACGACTCCGCTTCTCAACTGTTTTGGGAGCTACTTCGACAAAGAATCATGAGTGGGATGGATCACCAGGTTTGGCCGCCAAGTCCGGACTAATATCAACTCTAATCAGCCATCACTTCACTACAGTTCAGAAACCAGCTCCACGACCAGCTGATGTCAACATTAACTCTGCTGTCTATCCGGGGGGTCCTCCAGTGCCAGTCCAAGCACCTAAGCTTCTTAAGTTTGTTGACACCACGGAGATGGCAAGAGGGCCACAGGAAACTCCTGGGTATTGGGTTGTTTCTGGGGCCAAACTTCTTGTTGAGAAGGGTCGAATCTCACTTCGAGTCAAGTATTCTTTATTGACTGCAATATTACCTGATGATGAATTACCAGACGAGCAATAGCACTCTTCCTCATTTTAATCTCCCTTAGAAAGAAAAGAGAATCCAGATGAAAGAAAGGAAGAGGAAGGAGAAAATAAAGAAGAGGAGTTACAGTGATGCATAGGTAGGGCATTTTGAAGCCAAAACACCTGTTGTATCAAACAGGAGAAGAAGATTTAGAAAATGCAACCAAAAAAAAAAAAATAAGGTGGGGGGAGGGGGTTTGCTCAGAAATGATTGTGGCGTAAGTGTCGAGATGTTTGTTGAATCATCATTTTTATTATCCGTGTCCATTTTTCTCCTGTGATATAATTTTGTGGTTTTAATGTAGATTCATTACATTGCTGCCTGTGATTTGGTTGTCACTTTTGTCACCTGTTAGTCCACTAATGTGCATTGCTCTTTTTTTTTTTTTTCGGCATTGGTTACTATCTACACAATTTATGTAATTTTTGGACTACGCTGAACCCCAAAACAATCTCCTATGAGAAGAGTAATACCACTAGGCTACAAGGGTAGGTGGTGAAACGCTGACACAATTTCAAAAAACAGTCACCAAATTCATGTTTTTAAACAATGCAGGAGAAAATGTTCAAACATTAGGCTTTGTTTGGTTTCCAAGAAAACTGAGAAAAAGGGGCGGATGAGATCGAAGAAATTTTCTAGGTTCATTTTCTGTTATACTAGTTGTTGTTAAGATGATTTAAGTCAGGTACAGATACTGCCAGCTTATTGTTTCTTTGGGAATTTAAACAATGGGAAATGCATGGGTTTTTATAAAATTCACTAAATTGGATGCAAAGCATTCCCTTTCCCTTTCCCTTTCCCTTTCCCTTTGCGAACTTGGATTTGGGA
>JAESVK010001074.1:410056-440485 GCA_017140935.1 Hamamelis virginiana
TATGAAATAATATAGTGGGATTATATACGCGTTTATGCAGGCAGATTGGCATTGAAAAAGGCCTTGTTTGATATCATTGGTAGCCGACCCGATTCGAAGAAGGGCAAAAACAAACCATTTGAATGTCATCATGGGAAAGGTGGCTGTATCTCACATAATCTTCCACTAAATGGAAAAACTAATTTTTTTTCCATTTTTTATTTAAAAAGAACTCAGAAGATTTAGACTAAAGAAAAGCAAAGGCTGTTGCAAGGTACCATTCTATACATATTAAAGTTGTGAATGTCATTGGACTTGTATAGGTATGTGATCAAATATATCCCACATACAAAACAACAAGAGGACATCAGAACTCACACATACGAGAGAGAGAGAGAGAGAGAGAGAGAGAGAGAGAATCAATGTTGGATATCTTACAGCTATGCACCACCAGAAGCGCCATGATTCAAGAGAAGAAAGAATTGGGCCTGTAAGAAAAAAGAACAGATCTAAAAAAGGGGTTGATGTAGACCACAACCACATTTATTCCTCAATTTCCTCTTAAAATATAATCTGTTGAGAGGAACCCACAACTTTTGTCAGAAACACTAAAGCTAACAGCTAAACTGTTTGAAAAATTGATGTCTTACAGTAAAGAAAACCAACATCTCTCTCTCTCTCTCTCACTCATATTATCATACACACACCATACATACATAAACAAACATGAATTTTTTTTATTTTTTATTTTTTAAAGAACCCTTTACTTCTAAGATCAAAGAATTCTAGAAAAGAAATAAAGCAATAATTACAATATATATGATAATAAAAAATAGAGAGAGAGAGAGACAGGTCTTTTCCCTCCAATGCATTGAGTGAGGGTCTTTTGTCAACAAGGCAATCACCATGTCTGAGAAAGATATGAAATCCTATCTATATCTATTCCCAAATAAATCCTAAAACTTTTGTATGGACATCAAATGCATTTAAAACTCATAATTATTTCATTGACAACACATTTAAGTAACCAATAGCTTTCATGCTATAAACAACCTGTGTTTCTTTTGTCAACTACCCTAACAACCAAAAGCTTCAATACCCAAAGCAATAATATTACTCATACCAATTAGCATTAAACAAATTTATCTGCGCCCCCCCCCCCCCAAAAAAAAAAAATAGATATTAATATAAATATGAATTGAGAGAGGGGAAGAGAGATTGGAAGTGATAAAAGAATCATAAATTATTCAAAGATGAGAAAATTAAAGCCAATAACATATATGGCAGATCTGAATTAAGGATATATATGTATATATACCTATTTTCATATATTACCATGTTGACTGAACATACCCAATTCATGCAATGGGGTCATATTCAGAAAAAGATGATTATTTCCCACTTCCATCTAAGACAATTTCCTAAAGAGAAGGGACCCATGACAAGAAAGCACAATAAAGCATATGTTGAAAATTTTTGGAGTCATTGAAGCATATATTTCTCTTTCTTTCTTTTCTTTTTCTTTTTTCAAACCCAAAGTGTCCACTTCAAGCAACCTTTCATTTCCCAACATTTTACCAATAAAATCTCATCAGAGTTTCAAACTTCAAAGAAAATATGAAGGAAAATTATAAGATTGCATGGGAAAGAAAATAATCATACATACTCTATTATTTACTTCTTTATCATGTTCTTAGCTTTGCTTTTCTCTCTCTTCTCACTCTCCACTTTTTCCTCAAGTGGTCCTCTCTCTCTCTCTCTCTCTCAACGTGTAGGAATGATAGCATGGCTGAAGATAATTAATTTGTGTTTAATTGCTCATATCTTTTCTTACTTCTGAAAAGAATCTAAAAAGAAAGAAATAATATTAAAATATATATCATATACTTTGCTTTTTTATTTTTTATTTTTTATAAATGTACCAGAATTTGAAACACATAGAATAAACAACTAAAATATTACTTTAAAATTTTAAGTTTAAAGTGTAGTTATAAGATAAGTGATAGGATGATTATATATATATATATATATATATATGAGAAATAATTATTCGTATTTTTAAAATTACTATTTTATCACCATTACCATCGACTGGCATGAGTAAAATTAAAGAAAAATTATTCAAAAGTCCCTCAGTTTGGAGCTTTATACCACGAGGTTCAATTTTATACGATGAGATCCGATCCATGAGGATTCCAAATTCTTTTATTTGTTTCTTATGTTAAAAAAAATTCTTGGATTTAGTGATATAAAATATAAATATTAAGGACTTATGGATATGTAACCCATAAAATCAATGATATTTTTGGAATAGAGTTGTAAGCACACTAAAAGGATCGTTTCCCTTTATTTATATATATATATATATATATATATATATATAAATGGTCACCATTGGACAAAAATCACAGGGCGCGCACAATTTTGCGTATGATTAAATGCATTGATTATGGACACACAGATGATGAACAATTAAGATTGGCGAAGTCATTCATGTTGTTAGGTTAACATCGCTGTATGTATGTACATAAGAAGCCGACACTCCCTACATAGACCCGCTTTTTTGGGCAATTGACATGAATTTACCTCTATTACTCTCTATGGGGGTATCAATTGATTTTTATCTACTACATGCATGTCACAAGGTCAATTAGCCATTGGCTCCTCTCCGTACCTCATCATTGCTATCTAAATACAAAATCATAAGGTGCAAATAAAGGAAAAAGAAGAATAATACACCCAAGTTTTCTCTACTTATTTTACTTGTCAACCTCTTTTAATTTTTATTTCTTTTGAGGGATGCAGTTCGTTTTGAACTCATGTTGTCTACTTCACAAGTTACCATTAGATCAAAATAAATGCGGCATCGGTTTTTTTATTGTTAAATACCAAAACTAGTTTCGGCGTTTGAGATGAGGGGCAAAATAGTAATTTTCTACATGTTTGAATTGCAAATAATATGGCACTCAAATTCATTTGTTGACAATGGGACAACTTTGGTACATCTGCTGGGTTTACTTAGATACCTAAGATCGTGACACATTATGTAAAGTGATATATGAATGATATATTTGGATGATGTATCGTGATCTAAGTATCCAAACAAATCCAAGTACATAATTCCAGGTAGATAATCCAAACTCGTCAATGGGATGAAAATAGAATGACTCGCAATATATTTTGGTGTATTTGGTGAGCCATTAAAGGGAAAAAATCCTCTTCCCCTTGAGGCGCGCCATTTTCCCTCAAATGATATGTCAAGGAATACTCATTTCTTTCCAAACTAGGAAGAATGGTCATTCCCTCTCATTCCCTCTCTCTCTCTCTTCAATCATGGAGCATCAAGGCCATTTACAAACTATAACCTCGGTCGTGATTGTTATCATGGATTGTGATGGAGGTTTAGGGTCCGGGTTGGATGATAATGATGGGTTTGGTTGTGGTTGATGGTGGGAGTTTAAAGGGGTTTAGAGGTAAAGAGCTACGGTGGTTGAAAATGGCCAGTGCTGTGCTTTATCATGTGTGAAAAAGAGGTTAATAGAGGTTTATGGTCCTGAATTATGGTGGGTATAAGTAAATGGGCATGAGATCATGATGAAAGAGAAAAAAAAATCTATGTTAAAATTATTTATTTCAATTGATTATAATATTTTTTGAAATTTAACTTAAAACAATTTCGTTCAATTATTTAACAGTACGTCATACCAAACACTAGAATGAGAGTTGGAGGGAATAAATTTCGTGGTGGCACATCAATACCGTGAAGCAAACTGTGCGGCAGATTTTTTAGCAAGAGAAGGAGAAATGAAAAAAAATGCAATTTATGTTAGTCATCAAAGCTTTCCACGGATTTTTTTAGCAACATTGAATGTATAAATCCACAAATTTGAATGGGAATATTAAAAAAAGTTGGAGTCCAAACCATCATTGTTAATACAAGATCAAGTTTAGAAACACACGAAATGAATTGATTGTAGCTATCAATTTGATTTATTTTATTCATAATGATAGATTTATTCATAAAATTATATATAAAATATAATAAAACAATTTAATTTTTCGTAGGACATCTAAATTCCCATGTTACCAAACATTGGAATGGGATATGGCAATCACATTCCCATTCCCAAGGAATACTATTCCCAAAAATAAGATTCCATTCCCATGAACCAAACATAGCGTTAGAGGGAACAGAAAGAGAGTACGTACTTTAAGTCAGATTCTTGTGTGAACAACATTTGTAATGTCTAAATTGTTCATTCCTATCTTCGACATATTTAAGAGGACAAATCATGATAGGTAACAAATAATTATAGCTTCTACTTTTTCATCTTTGTATCATCTATATATTCATATTCATCCAATTAGTTTTGTTATTTTTAACAGTTTGGTACTTTGGTTACTGATCGCTGGAAATACGGGAGGTTAAATTCCGTATTTACGGTCAATATTAATTCATTTATAATTTACCTATGTTTAACCTCAATCCGAAGAGAGTGGTAAGCACGGGTGTCGATCCACAGAGACTAGTAAAGAAAATCGGCTAAGTCAATTCACTTTTGGTGAAAGAGACATTTTCCATTGGGTAAATTTGGTTGGTTAATTGATTTTTTTTTTTAACAGTAATTGCAAGTCAAACATATAAGAACATAATTGCAAAAGAAATAACATAAATTAAACTTAAATTAAATTACAGAAAATTAAACGGGCAGGAATTGAAATTGCATAATTATAAATAAAGAAAAACCACGTCTCTCCAAGTGGAGAGAGGGAATATACTCTACTGAAATTTAAAGTGCATAATTGAAAGCATAAATTAATAAAAAGTCCTCCTCGAAATTCCAAGTGGAAAGAGGGGATATTCTAATGAAATTGAAAGTACATAACTGAAAGCATAAATTAATAAAAAGTCCTCCTCGTAATTTCAAGTGGAAAAAGAGGGGATATTCTACTGAAAATTAAAGTGCATAATTGAAAGCATAAATTAATAAAAAGTCCTCCTCGTAATTCCAAGTGGAAAAAGAGGGGATATTCTACTGAAAAGGAAAGTACATAATTAAAAGCATAAATTAATAAAAAGTCTTCATCGTAATTCCAAGTGGAAAAAGAGGGGATATTCTACTGAAATAAAAATTGCGTAATTAAAAGTAATAATTAAAAACTAAAAAAATAAAAACCTCTTCTCTCCAAGTGGAGAGAGGGACAATTGCATCGTGTGTGAAATTGTGTAATTTGGAAAATACTGAAATTAAAATAAAAACTGAGAGTAACAACTGAAAAATAAATTCACTCTCTGAAATTAAACTGACTGAACTGAACAGTAGTACAGTATATGGAAGCAAAAAATAGTCAAGACTTAGATGCACGTGGCATAAAAATCTACGACTATTTCTGATTAAAACTCAACAATCAACTAACAAAGGAAAATAAATTGCCTAACAATTCTTGCACTTGACGAAATTCAACAACAGAGGAAAAAACTAAACTGCGTACTGCGTCTCGTACTTTGGACTTGTGCTTCTTTTTTTTTTTTCTCTCTTTTTTCTCTTCTGCTCTCCGCGAACTTCTTCTTTTATAGACGCTTTGCGTCTGATATTTCTTCTGCGCCGTTCCGACAACGCCTGCACCACGGACTTTCGCGCCTTCGCGAGTTGCAAATTTTTCTTTGGTTTCTGACACTCTCTTTGACTTCCTCTCTTTTCTTCTGTCTTTCCCTCTCACTCTCATTCTCCCAGACTTCCTCTCTTCTCTTCTTTACTTTTCTCACCCACCCCTTATTATATTTTATATATATATATATATATATAGGATATATATCTTAATAAGCCACATTTGTTGACTTTTACTTGTGTATATATATATATATATATAAATTTATTATTTATTATTATTATTATTATATTTATTTTTTAATTAATTTTTTTTATTAATTAATTAATTAATTAATTAATTAATTTTTTTTTTTTTTACAACTGAAAAACAAATAAATTCACATCGGGTATATATACAAATATTACAAGAATTTCCACAGCTTAAATCTTGAACTTATAAATCGGTATTTTGAAGCTTAGAAGCTCCAAATCTTCTTGAACCTTTGAGACTTCAAAGAAATTGCACAATATCTCAGTCTTTGGATGAAAAAAATTGGCCAAATCTCTTCATACCAAAGAATATTCATTGGAATACAGATCGCTTGGAAACTTAGGTCGGGAATGCATCTTGATACTCTTTTACTGATTATTGCATGCCTGGCGAAGTATTCTCTGAAATTTATGTGCTGGAATATGGAATCGACTGCTTTGAAATGCACGTTGATGTAACGCATGCACATTCTACTATAATAGCTTCCCAAAATATAATTAGTAGAGATCCCTAATTATCTCCACAAAAATTATATTTACGGGATCCAAACAGTGGCCCATACTCCTGAAATTAGTAGAAATCCATAATTATTGATGAGAGATCAAGTGGAGAGATTCTCATATACCTTTCACGAATTGTTGGCGGAATCAACCTAAAAAGAATACGATTAGCAGTGATTCATAATTACCGATGAGAGATCAAGTGGACAGATAGAGTCGATAGAGAAGAGTTCTCCATGGCTGCTAGAGAACTCTTAATTGAAGGGCAGACTGATAGGAAATTTTGCTGAAGCTGGATCTACTCTCGCCTCCCTCCCATTCTTCTCTTTATAAAACTCTCTCAAGCATCAATTATGAGAGAAGAGAAAAAGAGAAAGCTAGATCCGGTTTTCACGGATCATGGTCGGCTGCCGACACTCATGATAATCCTGTGTGGGCAATCTCATGCTACAACTGCTTGATTTCACATTGATTTTTACCTGCAATGCAATACAACAGCAAACCAATTACGCGCACCTGTTCCACACACAACTTTAATCTAAAATAAAGATAAAAATAAAAACAAGCTAAAATGCTACTCTTATGCGATATTTGCAACAATTCTAAAATAACTGAAAAGCACTAAAATGACCTAATTAAACTAATTAACATGCCTTTAGAGCTTTAACAAAGCTTACTTTGGGGTTTAAATTTCGAAAATTTTAGGACTTATCAGTTACATGCAAAATACAAATTAAATTTTCTTAAGTCGATTGACTATTTGATCATATATATGATTTTGTAACTGGGCTTGGTCGATCTGATAGTATGTGTGCAGAAATCATCAAGTCTGCATATGCTAATATAATTAAGGTTATGTAAGCATGAATTTCATAAATAATTGTGTGATGCATATTTTGAAAAACTGACCATTGGATTATATATTGTACTTGTGCATGTCATGTATGCCAAAAATCACAGTGATCCAACGGTCGGTTTCTCAGAAATGTCACTGAGAAAACTGCAACAGTTTTTAGCAGTCACAGTTTTTCATACCTAGATTTCAAAATTCAGAAATTGGATCGCCGTGATTTTTGGCATGCATGACATCCACAAGTACTATATTTAAACCATCTATTAGCTTTTCAAAATATGCATCGTACAATTATCTATAGGCTTCATGCTTACATAACCTATGTAAGCATATGTTGACTAGATCGGACCGTGTGTGTATATAAATATATACACGGTCCCGATATATATATAATTCCCATCATGTAAGGACGTTTTTACCTATTTAATCGTTAGTCCACTTTCATCGAGATAGGTATTTTGAAAAACTGACTGTTGAATTAGATAATCTACTTATGGCTGTCATGTTTGCCAAAAATCACAGTAATCCAACGGTCGGTTTTCAAAATACAGACTATTAAACATTTATTATAGCATCTAATGGTAAATACTGTAAGTGTTTCAATCGTTTCGCTAGCGAGTACTTGTAAAATTTTATCTTCGAAGGTTATTTCGATCCCTTCCGAAGTTATTGGGATATAAAAAGTGTACGGTCTGAATTTTGAAAATTGATTGTCAAATCACTATAATTTTTTACAGACATGCCATGCATAAGAAAATTGTCTAATCCATTTATCGGTTTTTCAAAATACTTATCCCATAAATCCTAGAAAGAATGGATTAACACTAAGATAAGTAAGGACGTCCTTACATAATCATATATATATATATATATATATATATATATATATATAGACACACACACACACACACATTGTTTTAAAACCCGGACTGTTCATCGAACCGGAAAAGTTACCTGGTTAAGGGTCAACCGGTTCAACTGGTTGAACCGTCGGGTTGAATCGTGACGTCATAAATATATTATTTATTTATTTATTTATTAGAATAAAAGCTGTAAATGATTCAAAATATATATTTTTTTTAAATATTTGTATAATCAATTCATATATTTGAATTTATGTGCAGTCATCAAAATTGAAAATTGATAATTACTATTGATCAATCTTTATTATATATATATATATATATATATATATATATATTTTTTTTTTTTGGATAAGCTATTATATATATTTTTTAAAATGCAAGATAAGAATATTGTATTATTAAATTAGGTGCTTTGGTTTCTTTTTTGTTATTTGGGATTTTTTAAGACTAATTTGCCTTTTTAGCCTTCTTGGCTTTAAGAGATTTTAAAAATATTGGGACTATTTTAGTCATTTTAGCACCTTTAAAAAAAAAAAAAAAAAAAAAGGGTAAACCGGTTTTTGACCGGTTAAACCGTCGGGTTGAACGATTTTTTAAAAAAATGGGTTTTTGTGGGTTAAACCAATTGAAGAGGAGGCCGGTTCCCGGTTCAACCGGTTGAACGGCCGGTCTGGTCCGAGTTTGATAACAATGTGTTATATATATATATATATATATATATGATAAGAATCTATTAGGCTCTTAATTACAAATTTTGAGGACTTGACTTGGGTTGGATTACTTATTTATTTGTAATAGATTTTTTTATAAACTTGTTAAACATTAAGTCTTATGAAACAAATGTTTTAGGATAAATTTTGGCATTCTGATTATTAGATACACGAGATTAGCAGGTGGTCTCACCCTCCCTAGGAACTAGTTTGGACCCATACCTCTGTGGGATACCCCGTGTCATAACAAAAAAAGAGAGCAGTACTCATCCTTTATTACTGTAATTCTATGAGGGTCATTCTATTACCACCTACCCATATTGCTAGAAGCATCCACTTGCTATCTGAAGGGAATAGATTAGAATGGATTTGCAGCGGAAGATGAATAACAAAACTTTTTTAAATATTTGAATCCATCATCAAAACCTAACCAAGATACTAGCAAGCATAGAATCATGAGTTTATAATAATTCAAGAACATGTATTTAACAAATTAAATAACTTACTTGAAATCCTTTTTAATGTAGCTTTCGTCAAATCCGAGCTTCAAAAGAATGAAGCTTCCAACGGTATCCACACAAGCACGAAACCTCAAGAACCTTGCAACTTCTCAACGCTTGAAAGAGGCAAGCTAGGAGAAGGGAAGAGAGAGCACGAAAATTGAGAGAGAAGAAATCCCTAATGTGGCTCACGGCCCTAGGGTTTTTTTCTCTTCTATTTTTGCCTCTTCTCTTTTCATGAGTGGTGACTTGATTGCTAGTTGAACCTCATCATCTTCTATTTATAGAAAACCTATAGGGTTTCTATTTAATTGTCTTCATATTTATAATTTAGCCCCTTAATTATTAACTATTAATAATAAGGCCCATGCTAATTATAAATTAGAATATTTCCCTTCTATCTTTAATCAAAAGACTCACTTATGCCCTGTGTGTGTGACCCATTGGGTTCACCCCAACCTAGTAGTGGACCGGGACATCTCATGTTCTCAAAATAGAAACTTTATATTTATGGTTCAATTGGAAAAATTTCAATTTTGCCCTCAATGATAACACTTATCATTAGGCCTTCACTAGTCATGAGTGACGTTTAGCAACATATCATGACGTACCCTAGGTGTGGGTGAATAGTAGAACTATGTGAAACCTTCGGGTGCGTTTGGTACGCGGGCTAGGAATCTCAAGCATGGGAATATCTAATCGGGGGGTTTGGGTTTGTAACTTTGTAACCCCAAACCTTTGTTTGGAATGCTAGGAATCTCAAGCCTGGGAATGCACAATAAAATCAATATAATTACCAATTTACCCTTCTTCAAACAAGAGAATCAAATGCACAATCCACAAATATTATATATATATATATAATATAAAAGCCACAAATATCTCACAATAACAGAGGTTATATATATATAATATAATAGCCACAAATATCACAACCAATATATCTTATCGTGTATATATATATATATATACACACACTGAAACCCAATAACAGTAGCAATAAAAACCCAGTAACATATATACCCAATAACAGTGGCAATAAAACCCAAAAGTAGAGGGGGTTTGGGTTCTCGGCAGATGCAGAGGCAAATGAAGCGGCACCGGCACCGGCAGCTGCAGCGGCAGCGGCAGCAGCAGCAGCGGGGGTTTGGGTTCTCGGCAGATGCAGAGGCAAATGCAGTGGCACCAGCAGCAACTAGGGTTTGGGTTCTCGGCAGATGCAGAGGCAAATGCAGCGGCAGCAGCACCGTGAGGTGTGGTCTGCAACTTCTTCATCTCTCTTCTCATTCTGCAACTTCATCTCCATGAGGCGAAACACGATTGAATGGTTGAAGAAGATGGATCGGAATGCTGGGACTTGAATGGTATTTTATATTAGAAGAGTGCAATGGCTAAGGACACGCTGGTAAATTTGAAAAATTATAAACCCAGGCTAGCATTTGCAAACCCAAGTTGGAAAGAGGCTTCACATTCCCACAGTTTTGAGCCGCCCGGATGAAGCATTCCCAGGCTTGTATCGTGCCAAACAATGGTTTGGGGTAAGAAACCCCAAACCCACCGGGCAAGCCGGCCATCCAAACACTACCTTCGTGTTGCTTAGTCCTTTATCCCCTAATGTTATTGTTAAGATATTCAGGTATGGTAATAAGTTAAATCCTATCTTAACAACTTGATATATGTTCCACAAAATATAATCTTAATAAGGTGAACTCGATGAAACTCTTTTCACAGTTCACCTATCACTTTGGCCAGAGATTCAATATGAGATTTATCTTTGTGAACAAATCCAGACATTTTCTCTCATCAAAGATGATAGAGATGATTTCTTCTTGTACACTCATTTATCTTCATGCATAACTTAATTTGAGCCAATGAGTACCGATTACATCCTTATGGTTAAAGATGTACGAGATACTATCAAACTCTAATAACCTATGCATAAAATAACTATGGTGTCTCAGGTCTAAGGATTACCAAACAAATGGACGTAACAAAAAAATATTCATTTGACTTAAATTCCATAGTAATATTCTTATAGATCATGTTCAGTGTACATATTCTCTAACATGCACCCAAAGATTAACTATAGTGTCACTATACTGATAGGAAAGACTACCTATCCTCCCATTGGAGCCAGTTTAAATCTGTGCTACTCTTAGTGGTTTATAAATGTCCACTTTAATAAACGTATGAGTAGGAACTTTTTAAAATAGAAATATAAGTCTTCATATCTCAACAACTTGAGATACATATTTCTTTTATTATTTATTCATGAACCTTATCATGTATATATTTAAATATACAAGACAAGTTATACCTTCTAATTAATATAATATGAAATTGACATGCCCTTTAGGATTGGTTTTAGGGCATATCTCTAACAATCTCCCACTTGCACTAAAGCCAATCACCATAGTATCTTATACTAGTCTTTGTAAGACAAGGCTTCTAACACTCATCTAAGGTATTATGGCAAAAGAGACTCTATGTAAACAAACTTTGCAACTTTATTATTTTCAATAATAATATTTAAACTAAAATCCGTTGCTAACTCTGATGTCCAAGAAAATGAGACCTATGTTCTCGAAAGAAAACAGTATACACTGGACATCCTTTTAGACAATTTGTAAATTGCATCCCTAATTAAATTTCTTTATACATACAAGTATTACATTCTTAAAGTCTTTTAAAAATATACTTGTTTCTATTCAGAATCCCTATTATGAATTAACAATCAATATCTGCTAACAATTATTTGCAGCATTAATGATATTGACTTAAGTACATAACCTTTTATCATATGAGTACCCATATTTCTCAAATATTATACTCATATGTAATCCCTCACAAAAATAAATTTTTTGAGAAATTAGAATTCCTTTAACGATTATGGAATTCATAATACTACGCTAGTATTTAAAGTATGTACTTTATAAAGAAAGACAAGAATAATATCGATGACATGTATGCTCCCACTTTCCTCTTTGAAACAAGGTATTTTATGTATTAAACCTTTTTAATAATATAAAATTCCTTTTTTATGTTTCATCAAGGTACAATTCTCAATCTTCGTGGAAACATTATTTTTCAATAACTCTTTATTTGGAAAAACAAACTTTTGAATTTTATTTGGAAATATCTCATAATCCCAAATAATCTCCAAACGATAACGTTTAACATGTTTAAGGTTTATTAGTGGTATGAAGTATTCAAACTAAAATATAAGGTTTATACATTTTATGTATTATCCTTTTAATCTCCTTACAAAATAAGGTAATGGATTCATTTTAATCAATGAATCAAAATTCATTTATTAATGTGAACCTTTATAATTGAATCATCATATTCATTTATTCAATAAATTCATAAAGAATAAAGAACTTTAAATTAATTGCTAGATATAATCTAAAATATTAAATATTATAAATAAACTGTTTTAAATAAACAAAGTATCCAAAACTAAATAAAACTTCAAAAGAAGTATTTATTACAACTGGCAATAATAATAAGAGTTCTTTAAAATCTAAATAAACTAGTCAAGAATCAAGCTTCAATGTCAAAGGCAGCAACTATTGATCCTTTCCAAACATAGCAAGTCCGATGTCTACTCGACCTTTTGCTTCCCTTTGTCTCCTACATACAATCACATTGTATAAGAAAAACACAATTAGGTATCACATACCATAAGCAAAATACTAATTCTCAATTAGTAAATGAATAAAGAACGGGACGTACCATTAGAAAAACCATTTTTCAAAGAAGCTAGGTACTCCTTGCAATTTCTTTTCCAATGATTAGTCTTGCTGCAAAGAAAACACTTTCCTTTTGAATCCTTCTTCTTTATGCCTTTTTTTGGTTTATGATCGAACTTCTTCTTCTTTTTTCCCTTGCCCTTAGGCTTGGTTCTAGAAGTTGAAGCTCCATCGATAGCCAAAATGTTCCCTTTGGAGTCATTTTTCAAGGTCTCCTCAGCAGTTACTAGCATATTCATCAAGTCTGTGAGGGTAATGTTCGCATTCACATCAAACATGTGAATTCATGATGAATTGCTTGTAGCTAGCAGGAAGGGAGTGAAGCAGAATGTCTGTCCCCATCTCAGATGTAATCTCAACACCTAAATCATGCAGAGAGTGGATGTTCTGGATCATCTTGAGACAATGCTCGTTGACAGATGTCCCTTCCACCATCTTGCCAGAGAAGAGTTCACCCACAGTATTGTACCTTACAATCCTGCTCTGTGAACTTTACAATTCCCTCAGATGTAAGAGGATCGAATGTGCACTGTCAATGACTTCATGTTGTCTTTGCAGTCATTGAAATTGAGACCAGTCAAACGGTTGTCATCAAGAATTCTAGATAGGGGGTTTAGTGGAGCCAATGTGAATTTCATATTATTAAACCATAAATACTTTTTGGTCTTTAAGTTTTATGGTACCTCCCACTATTTTCTTCAAATCTCATACTCCCTTAAATGAGACTCGGGAATTTCAACATTGAATTTCCTTAGTAGGGATTGGGGTCCCACTAAGAATTAGTAATCCTCACATAGTAGTTTATTGGATACTAAACCTTAGTGAGTGGATAACTTTTTATCCTAATGCTTCTCTAAGCAAGTTCCAATCATCCTTTAACCTCTATAATATAATACCCTTACATAATAGTTTCTTGGATAGTATATTATTAGTTAAATCGCACCCACCAATTTACACAAGTGTGGTCAACATTTTAATGCATGCCTCACATAATAGTTTCTTGGGATGCACCAGCTTCTCACCTCATGATATCCTATATGTAATAAGATAAGATGAACCATCGGGACGAGCAAGTTCCCAAATATTTGCGGCCAAACACACCCATCACAAGAATCCCCTTACCTTATAATGGTGGGAGGCTAAGATAAGACTCATGGCCTCTTCCTTACAACTTAATTTTGAAATAAAGGGGGGCTTTTGTAAAAAAGGTCTCATTTTAATATAAACATACATCACATGCATCACATATATATATCGCATACAAATAACAAGTTCAGACCAATATTTATTATTAGTCCTTGATTATCCTCCCACTATCCTTCTAGAGGTTATGGTGGATTCATCTCGAACATATAATAAATAAGATCTAGACCTTAACAAGCATACATCACATATATTAAATGGGCCTTGGTATGATTATGGAATTTTAAGGTGGGTTCAATCTTTGAGCCATAAAGATGAACCCTAGGTCTAATGTAAGGGTTGGGTGATCGTAATTAAAATTATGTAACTGTTACATAAAAATTAAAAGATCTTCGAAAGGTCTTGTAGTCCTCGTCAAGTCCTTCTCAAGTCCTTGTTTTTCCTCTCGAACAAAGATCCATCATGCATCTCGTGTCTATCACTCGCCTGCTTGAATTGAAATTACAATTTATATAAAAGAAAGAAGGGGATTAAAGAGAAAGGGAAATACATAGGAATAAAGAGTGAAAGAGGCATGCAAGCCCCAAATTAATTACATCACCATATTTAAACTACTTTAAATATAACCCAATAAATAAACCATTCACATCTAATGCGGCCAATCACAATTAATTTAATTGGTCTTAAGTCTATAATCATTCATTCTAATTACACAATCGCATTGCATAAAAATAAAAGCTACAAAAAGTAAAGGCAATGATGGCAATGACATATAATTAATTAAAGTCATATTATTATTATCATCTTATAATAATAATAAAGTTATTATTATTATCTCATAACAATAATAAAGTCCTTTTAAATCTTATTTAAAAAGAATCTCATCATATCACATATGACTATACTACTTTCTTTCCTTAACAAGTAAAACACCTAATTGAATCAAATAGGGTTTTAATATATATAGAATTCATTTTGAGAAATCATTATCATAATTCCTACCATGCATTTAACACTTTAATATGCTTAGTAGATTAATCAACATTAGCCTACATTGGTGGAATTAAATAATAACTCAATACAAAAATTCTAGGAAAGATATAGTTTTTCAACAAAAACTTAGAATTCAGTTACAGTTTTGGGACTAAACTTTCCTATATTAAAACTAACTTTTAAAATGTTAGAATATTCTATTTCACAATGATTTTCAGTCCTCTTTCAAATGGCATAGGTCTCGTTTAGTGATTCCAACGTTTGGTATCACTTAAAGCATTTTGTGATGCAAACTCCAAACCCTGACAAATTCTAGAATTTCTTCACAAATAGCTTTATATGGCCTAACCTAGAATGAAATAAGTCATGGGAACACTTCAATTCACTTGGTTTTTAAGTCCTCTTTCCAATGGCAGGGGTCTCGTTATGTGATTTCAACGTTTGGTATCACTTTAAGGCCTTTTACGATAAAGAGTCAGAATTTCCAGATTTGACTCCTAATCACAAAAACCTTAGTATGGCTAACCGAGGTCATATTAAGTCATGTGAACACTTCCTAAACTTAGCTAAGACCTTATATTAATGAAGTTGATAGGTGGTTAGCTTTGAAAACCTTAGAAATTATTTTTCATAGATTTTACAAAAGCATCATAGTTGCTGCCCAGAAAAACAACAACCTTGTTTTAACTTTAAAACGATTTTAAAATTAATCCAAGCAATATATAATTATGCCAAAACACTTTTAACATGATAATATATTATTAAGCAACATTCCTAAATGTTTTTAAATAAATTAAAACATTAATTCATCACATGAATTGCTCAATCTCTCAAGAACACCAAAAATAGGTTTTTATAAAACTAATTTCATACAACCTACTAGTTCTTCAATTTTTGTTTTTCAAAAACATCAAGAATTATTTTGAAAACAATATAAACATTTTATAAATTAAATGAAGAACTTTAGGCATGAAATTAAAATAAAAACAAAGGCCATTAGGGTTTCCTAACCTTTGTGGCCGTGACCTAGTGAGAGAGAGAGTGCGCGTGCTAGGGTTAGGGTTTGTCATCCTTACCTAATCCAATCAATTTAGGGTTTCCATAAACTCTAATCAAGTTGCCTCTTTACCCTAAATTCAAATAATTCAAAATAGGAATGAATCAAATCAAAATAAGAAACTTTCCTAAACTTGAACAATTTCAAAATGGAAAATTTGGGATTTCATGATTTGACAATTAGAGTTTCTAATTCCAAATCAAAAAACTTCCCTAATTTGATTTAGGGTTTCCTAAACCAAAAACCAGCCACCACCTATTATCCAATTAGGGTTTCAAAGAACCATAAACACCATAGTTAACACTTTAACAAACCTACATTAACAAGCTAATTTAAACAATTTAAATCAAGCAATTTGCAAGCATCAAGTATCATCATTTAAACAATTTTAAATCAATCAAGAAACATGCAAGTGTGGTTAGGGTTTATCAAACCCTAGAAGCCGAATCCAAGAGGGTGGATTCCCTCATGGCTGTGAGTCCCCTGCGGGTTTTCTAAAACCCTAAATGCCATTTTAGCTAGGGTTTCTAAAAACCCAAGCTTTGTGCTCTTATTTCCAAAATCAAGAACAACATCCATTCTAACCTAGGGTTTCTAAAACTCCAAGATTCATCTATGGCCATTGATTATAGGGTTTCTAAAACCCAAATCAATTGCAAAGCCATCAAAAAACCAACTAGGGTTTAAAAAACCCTAGTGGCTGAAATAAAGGAAGAGAGAGGAGAGAGAGGCCGCCACTTTGCATGGGGTTTTTAATCAAACCCCAAACTTGAAATCAACTAGAGGATGAAACCCCAAAGACCAAAATCACTAGGGGAGAAATCCCATTTGATCCGAAATCCCTAGTTAGGGTTTTATAAAACCCTAAGTTCCAAACATCAAAGGGGGCAAACCCCATATGGCCGAAATCATCTAGGAGAAAACCCCCAGGTCCGAAACCACTAGGAGCAAAACCCCATGTGGCCGTGACCTAGCTAGGGTTTCCTAGAAATCCTAGTTGCCATTTTAATCAAAACAAGAAAAAACAGAAAAATCAAGGAGGGAAACCACCATGGTTGAATTCTCTAAGGGTTGTAAAACCCTTGATTTTTTATTTTAATTAATTATACCCATTTATTGCTCTCATCCAACTCATGATCATGCTTGATTGGCTCTGATACCAATGAAAGGAATTGATTAGAATTGATTCGCAACGGAAGACGAATAACAAAACTTTTTAAAATATTTGAATCCATCATCAAAACCTAACCAAGATACTAGCAAGCATAGAATCATGAGTTTATAATAATTCAAGAACGTGTATTTAACAAATTAAATAACTTACTTGAAATCCTTTTTGATGTAGCTTTCGTCGAATCCGAGCTCTAAAAGAATGAAGCCTCCAACGGTATCCACACAAGCACAAAACCTCAAGAACCTCGGAACTTCTCAACGCTTGAAAGAGGTAAGCTAGGAGAGGGGAAGAGAGAGCACAAAAATTGAGAAAGAGAGAATCCCCAATGTGGCTCACGGCCCTAGGGTTTTTCTCTCTTCTATTTTTGCATCATCTCTTTTGATGAGTGGTGACTTGATTGGTAATCTGACCTCATCATCTTCTATTTATAGAGAACTATAGGGTTTCTATTTAATAGTCTTCATATTTATAATTTAGCCCTTTAATTATTAACTATTAATAATAAAGCCCATGCTAATTATAAATTAGAATATTTCCCTTCTCTCTTTAATTCAAGAGACTCACTTATGCCCTTTGTGTGTGTGACCCATTGGGTTTACCTCAACCTAGTAGTGGACTGGGACATCTTATGTTCCCTAAATAGAAAATTTCTATTTATGGTTCAATTGGAAAAATTCCAATTTTGCCCTCAATGATAACACTTACCATTAGGCCTTCACTAGTCATAAGTGACGTCTAGCAACATATCATGACGTACCCTAGGTGTAGGTGAATAGTAGAACTATTTGAACCCTTCATGTTACTTAATCATTCATCTTCTAATATCACTGTTAAGATATTCAGGTATGATAATAAGTCAAACCCTATCTTAACAACTTGATATATGTTCCACAAAATATAATCTCAATAAAGTGAACCCGATGAAACTCTTTTCACAGTTCACGTATCACTCTGGCCAGAGATTCAATATGAGATTTTTCTTTGTGAACAAACCCTGACATTCTCTCTCATCAAAAATGATAGTGATGATTTCTTCTTGCACACTCAATTATCTTCATGCATAACTTAATTAGAGCCAATGAGTACCGATTACATCTTTATGGTTAAAGATGTACGAGATACTATCAAATTCTAATAACCTATGCATAAGATAACTATGGTGTCTCAGGTCTAAGGATTACCAAACCAATGGACGTAACAAAAGAATATTCATTTGACTTAAACTCCATAGTAATATTCTTGTAGATCATGTTCAGTGTACATGTTCTTTAACATGCACCCAAAAATTAACTATAGTGTCACTATACTAATAGGAAAGACTACCTATCCTCCCATTGGAGCCAGTTTAAATATGTGCTACTCTTAGTGGTTTATAAATGTCAACTTTAATAAATGTATGAGTATGAACTCTTTAGAATAAATGTATGTGAGAAATATAAGTCTCCCTATCTCAACAACTTAAGATACATATGTCTCTTATCATTTATTCATGGACCTTATCATATATATATTTAAATATGCAAGGCAAGTTATACCTTATAAATAATATAATATGAAATTGACATGCCCTTTAGGATTGGTTTTAGGGCATATCTCTAACACTATCTACGTCTACTGATAAAATTTTAAAATATAATTTTTGCTACCTACACCATTTATAATACTTAAACTAACCCCAACTCAACCAACCCTAAAACATAAATTTCTTTTTACACCCACCTAATACCAAAAAGCCCCATATATATATATATATATATTATTTCCATCCAAAGAAGCTTTGTTTTATTTACTCCACGAAGAGAATAACCCAACCATTCTCCCATTCA
The DNA here is from genome assembly GCA_017140935.1 of Hamamelis virginiana. Taxonomy (NCBI): domain Eukaryota; kingdom Viridiplantae; phylum Streptophyta; class Magnoliopsida; order Saxifragales; family Hamamelidaceae; genus Hamamelis; species Hamamelis virginiana. The sequence goes on from JAESVK010001074.1 coordinate 429,272, forward strand.
TACCACAAAAGAGTTTATTTTTTTTACTCTATAAAGAGAAAGTAGGCCAACCATTTTGTAATATGTTCTAACTTAGTGTGCTAAATATTCTAATGTTTGGTTGACGACTGTTGAACATAGCATGATATTCTACTAGTGCATACTGAACATTCTGTGATGTTCAACATCCACTACTGAACATTTTTATATGTTCAGTTGTGGTGACTTAACATAGTTATATGTTCAATTACCCCTATCCCCTATCTAAATATTGATTGATGTTCAATATCGCAGATCTGAACAAAAGCACGAACTTGAAATTAAAACAACTTAAAAAAAGTTAATCAGATTTAAAAAAAAAAAATGTACATTTTCATTGTTGGAATCATTCCACATGACAACTTCATTATCCATTGATTAATAAACACCTGTTTTTATAAGAGTTTTTAGAAAGTTATACGAGAATGTAAATGTTTGTGAAATTAGGGTATATAGAAAAGATATGAATATGAGAAGAAGGTGGGTGCGGGAAGTAATATGGTTTATTTTAATTTATTTTATTTATCCAATATTACCCTTAATAGTAAATTTACATGTGGGTACAATAGTAATAAAAAAAAATTTATTAATTGGTGGGTGCCACTAGCAATATGGGTGGGTGGCAAGATTCTTTATTCATTACTTTGGGGCTTGGGCCCATCTAACTTTCATTTTTATCTCATTGTTTGATTCTTTTTACTCTTTAGTTTAAAGAGTTATGATCTAGTCAGCATTTGCTGTCTTAGCTAAAATCAACAAATACTTAAATGACCGTTAGATCACTCAAGTGTCTTACATCATTACTCAAGTGGCCAAAATCTAACAGCCATTTGAGTGTTGGCTAATTCAACCAAAGATAGCATTTCCTGATATGATCATTTCTATTAGTTTAAATTGTAGGTCCCGCCTAACGTTTTCTCTCACTAACTTCTCACATCTTTCTCATTTTGATTTTTTTTTTTTTTTAATTATTTGAAAGCTTAGTTCCTCTTAACTTTCTCTTTTCCATATGGTATTTTGATATTTTTTTTTTTTTTTACAAAATAATATATATGTTCCTTGAATTTCTCCTTTCTCTTTAATATTTATAATAATTCTCATATATCAAAATATATACTATACCCTCCTAAAGTTAATTGAGATCAAACTATCAAAATCATCTAATTAAAATAAATTTTTTATACTATTATAATTTATTAATAAAATTTTATTGATAAGTCCTGCACAGCTATACATTTGTTATATTATAAAAAAGAAAAAATTACAGTTTTACCCCATGTACTATTGGTAAAAAATACTTTGCACCCCAATAGTTTTGATTGCAATACATTGACCCCTATAGTTTTGATTTGTGACATTTTGCATCATTCTGTCAGCTAACCAATTGTTTCTTTGACTGAAAAATGGTATTAGACATGCTTTTTTTTTTTTTTTTTTTTTCGGTATTTTTTCCACCTTTTTTATGTCTTTATGAAAATATATATAAAGTTTCATGATTTTTCTCAATATATTTTAATTTTGATGAATTCTTTTCTCTATATAGTAAATAAAATTCATACTAAATAAAATATATTGAGAAAATTCATAATAAATAAAATATATTTTCATTGTGACTTTTTTCACAAACCAACTATTTAATCACTGTGATTTTTGGCAAGAATGAAAAACATGAGTATATAATCCAACGGTCTATTTTTCAAATTTTATTTTGCAACTGCCCTTACGAAAATCACCTGATGCACCTTATGTTAGCACTTCCAAGATCAAGTAGACATTTCCCATATGAAAATTGTGAAAAATTCTCATTTTTATAATGTAATTTCATAAAATTTTAGGTCATAATTACAATATCATAAAATATGCATCAATTAGAGAGACCATGACTCAGATTGTTTATATAAAATATGCATTGTATTTTATAATATACATAGGCTATTGATAGTTTGCTAAATACTCTTGGTTCCGCCAATGTTTAAAGGTATGTCTTTTGAGTAGTCAAAATTTGTCAAAATTTGAAGCTGTCATTTGTGTCAAATCATATTTTTCTTTTTATATATATATATATATATATATATAGCATTTTTGCATTTGAGGATATAGCTAGGTATCAAAATTTAACATTAGTAGAGCATGAATACATTGAAAATTAGTTTTATTAAAAATTAGAAAGTAGGGGTAAGATTAAATTTTTATTGTTTGGTAAAAAGAAGAATGATGAGATAGGATGACTATCATTATGTACGATATGACGAAGGCTGACGAAGGCATATCACGAATCAATGGTCCGTCTTTTTCTTTTTCTTTTTCTTTTTCTTTTTCTTTTTGGTACACTGCCTGCTACAAGCAGTACAAGCACTTGCAAAATAATATATTTGTCTTAAATAAAAGGAGGATGGTACAAAACTAATAATGGAAAGAAATGCATGCCATATGAATTTCATTCTCTACGCTGTGTATGACGCACGCTTTGCTCATGCCCATACTGTTAAAATTGAGATATTTTAATCTAACGTATAGTTTATATTAAGTTGCGTTAAATTAAAATTCGATTTAACTGATTTTCTTTTTAATTGTTTGGTATTTTTCAAAACCTATTTTACTATTAATCTCAACCAGATCACCACGCAGGATAACCCCGTATCAAAATTTTTCATTTACACTCTTATATTTCCCAAGCTCCCAAGTCGATTTTTATGCATCTTCAAAAAAATTTTGAAAACTGAATAATATATTTTTTTAATGTTATTTAATTTTTTATATAAATTAATTCAGTACGAATTTAAATGACTAGATTATTTTCAGATTAATTACACTTAAATACCTCCTTAAAAAACTTTTAAATCAAATTAAAAATATATTTCAATATAGAACTTAAACTAACGGAAGGGTAGACAATGATGGCATAAATGCTATATGTACCAAAGGGACATTTTGTCCTATATTGAAACATGTTCTAAAAATTCTGTCCTTAAACGTAACAAATCTGGCAAATCCCACAAGCTCTGCCCAAATTAAGAATTAGAAGGTGGTCTGCCCAAATTACAGGCATTATGCAGACTTTCTATGTGTCCAGGATAGGGACTGTAGTTTGAAATTATTATTATTATTATTATATATAAAACACAATCCAAACCATCCAGCAGGACCAAAGGAATCATGCAACTCTACAAAGAACGAAATACTAAGAAATTCAAAAACTACCAACTTGAATTTGCAAAACTACCATTTTGCTTCCTTGCAAGTATACTTTGTAGACAAGCTTCGACCACCATGGTAGTCCATCCCATAAAACCCCTTTTATTCAGCTCTAACAATTTTCAAGATGGGTGCCTCTAAATTATTTTCATAAAAAATAAAAAAGCAATTATTTCATTTCCATGGGACACCACTCTCACCCACTACCCCGTTATCTTATGAAGAATATAATTTACTAGCTTCAGCAACAAAATAGGTATGTCTAAACTCTCAAAAAGCATTGTCTCAGAGACCTATAAAACGGTTGATGAAACAATATCAGATCAAACGCATACATAATATCAAAATTCATGAATGGGGGTGTTTGGAAACTCAAGGAAATGTAATAAATATAAAATAAATGGCTCTCTCCTCTCTCTTACTCTGGTTTTTTTAAGCTTTGAGCCGTCCATAAAACTTGGCCTTCTCCTCAATGGTTTGGAATCGACCATGGCCAAACTTGGAGGATGTATCAATGAACTTGAGTTTAATCTCCTCCATAGCAACCCTAGATGTCTGCTTCAACAGTGATTGCCTCAATGTGACGACCCGCTTCTTAGGACCCACACAGCAACCCTTCATCAGCAAGAAATCCTCCTTCACCAAACCATAATGAGGGAATCCTCCCATTGGGGTTATATCCTTCTCAGTCCTGATGAAGACAAATACATGAATACCTCAAAACATCAACTACACAAACACGAACCCAATCACTGAGTTCCATTTTAGAACTTTTACTTCACACACCAGATGAAAAATAACTTAAAAGTCTTTTTGACAAGAAAATTGAACCAGGCAAGAGTCATTTAAAGTAGCATCTTTGAGCAGGGTCGTGAGAATCCCATTACATGGGTGTTTTATGTCATCAAAATAGTTTAGTTCATGTCAATGGATTCTGAACAACCCTTGCATTTGGGGAAATTTGTGTCAATAAGATCTCAAGTTTCACAAACAGACCACAAGAGATTGATAGAAGCAGAAAACTAAAAAAAAAAAAAGGCCAAGTAGGGAGAATGCCTAACCTGTCAAACTCAGTCATGGCAGAGTGAGACTCTTGGCCAGACTTTCCAAGCTTGTAAATTTTCTTGTTCATCTCTGTGCGGTGATGGTAACCATTCTGCCCAGCCCTGGCAACTGTAAATGAAACCCTAGCTGGATGCCAGGCACCAATACAAGCTACCTTTCGAAGCCCACGGTGGGTCTTACGAGGGAGACGGGTGACGCCCCACCGGGTCACCACACCCTCATAGCCCTTACCCTTGGTCACCCCAATAATATCAATCATCTCATCTTTCTGGAACACAGCATCAACAGGAATCTGCTTTTCGAAAAAACTGTAAGCATAATCAACCTTCTTAGCAACATCTCCACCGTTCACCTGAATCTCCATTAGATGGGCTTTCTTCTGCTTCAGTCCTTTCATTTTTCTAATCTACAAAAATCAAATGAAGATAATACCATTGTTAAAAAGAGATGTGGGTAATTTGCATAAAACCACCTCCCAGGTATCAAGAACTGTGTACATGACAATGTGCATAGCTCAGGCAGGATTTATGTTTTCTAAAATGTTGTCAGACAGAGGTTTAAGTACTTTAAAACAAGGTTTCCTTAAACTGATATCCAATAGAAACATGTATGGAGAAAGCTTTGAAGAGAAAAATACCTGGGTATGGGCCAAAACACGTATCACAGTGCAGTACTTCTTCAGTTTCTCCAGTTGGGCCTCAATGTCCTTTTTCCCATCATCAGTTTCGTACTTCTTAGAATACTTGGTGAAAGCTTTCTTCTTCGATTTGCACCAGTTCTTATAGAACCTTCTCTTCACCTCCTCATTAAGATGCTGGGCCCAAACAGTGTTCAGTGAACGGAGGCCACGGGGTGTCTTTATGTAACCAACAACCCCAACAATAACCATTGGTGGTGTTTCTATAACTGTAACTGCTTCGCAAGTTTCTTTCTTGTGGAGCTCTGGATGGAACCGAACCATAAATAGAGTGATTAGAGGATGAACATTAAAGAAACAATGAAGATTCTTTTACAGTACATTCACTTATTTGCTATGGTTAATAGGATTTTAATATTTTTTATACATAGATTGAATAGAGGAAGCATTTCCAGACAGGAAGTGGTTACTAAAAATGACAAGGAACAGGAACACGAGAGACCAAGAGCACTACATATATTTTATCTTGTGCATTAGAAAGAAATAAATCTGGCTACTTAAAAAAAATAAAAAACCACCGCAAAATGAGAATACACAAATGGCAATTGGCAAACAATAAGAGAACAAAGATGAAGTATACTTTGTATACATTATCATAGAATTTTTATCCCACACATAAGCGACAGTCAACGACAATTAGTAATCCACAAATTTAGGTTCTCAAAAAATCTTAGTTTTAAGTATGGCAATCAATACACTTTGCTTTTCTTTCAAATATAAATGATAAAGTCCCATGATTTATTCTTAAATGAGTAAATAAAAAATTTAATAACATTTAAAATTATTATACAATTCAAACAAATTTTTGGTTTTATTTTAAAACTTTTTAATTTGCAAGCTAGTAACTTACAACTTACATAATATATTACAAAAATATTTTTCTTAATAATTATAAATTACGGGTGTAATGAATTTTTAACACATTTATTTATATTCAAAGAGTTCTAGTTCATTACTCAATTAATTTTAATTGAGTAACGAACTAATGATTTATGAAAACTTGAAATAAATTCCCTATTACTCTTTGAAAACATTAATATACATTAGTATAGGGTAAAGATGTGTATTACTGCTTTTTGGGCTTGGTGTGCAAAAATAAAAAAAATTCAAGGCCCTGGCGACCGATACCCGTTACGTATCACCCGATACACCTGATACCCGTTACATCTTTACTGTTACCGTTACGGATTCGTTACCCGATACATCTTTACTGTTACCATTATGGGTTCGTTACGCGATACTTAAAACCCCGCTAAAAATTGACTTCTCCACTTTTCTAAATAAAACAGAGAGCTTTGTAATTAAAACTGGTTCCCAAGGAAACGCTCATTCTTTTAAGAAATGAGTGTACTAGTAACTTGTCTATAACAATTATTATACAATTTTTATATTGCTTGCCCCATTTATGCACGGGCTCCCAGCTAAATAGCTCATGCTTAACAGATTGGAAAACTCACTTGATCCTGGTTTTTCAACTTCTCTGACAATATGAGTCATCCCAGCTTTGTACCCCAGGAAAGCAGTTAATCTGCAAGGTTTTGTAGGATCATCTTTGGGAAAAGACTTCACTGCATAGACCACAAGGGAACACAAAATCAGGAACCAAGGCAACAACATAAAACAGATAATGAAATGCGATCATATCTACTAAGGAAATTTGATGGACAAGCAAAAAATTTTAACAGAAGCCGACAGTGGATTAAAAAGAATTGCACCAATGCCCAAACAGAAAAGTGTTGAATTAAACCATGCACCATATGAATGCATAAACCATAATTCAAGTTGGTTCCTCCAAGAAATATTAGATACTTGATGTTAAAAATTTTATTCTAAAAGGGAACACTTTATAATATGGAATTATGGGAATGTCAAATAAAACAGATTATCCTCCACCCACTTGAGCCTGTTCAATCCCTATCATATGGAAGAAAAAAATGGAACATCAAAAAACCATCAGATTTGTACATGAGCTTTCCGAAAACAGCATATACTCCTACTGTTCCTGTTTTCTATGTTTTTAAAATTGTTACATGCATTGCACTAGACCAAGGTGTAAACATATTTTACAATTCATTAGAGAATTTTACGCATAAACAATAAATCAAGTTGGTTCCTCCAAGAAATATTAGATGCTTGATGCTATAAATTATATTCTAAAGGGGGAACACTTTGTAGAATTATGGGAATGTCGAATAAAAACAGATTATTCTCCATCCGCTTGAGCCTATTCAATCCCAATCATATGGAAGAAAAAAATGGAACATCTAAAAACCATCCGATTTGTACATGTTAGTCATAAACTCTAAATCACGTCTATAATTTTCAAATATGATATATTGCTTGATCTTATAACCTTCACAACCACTAGAAGATTAACATCCTCTTTTGACAAAAGATAGAAGACAGAAAAACTAGTGCACTATAAAACAAATACTGCTGTATGCATCCAAAAGAACACAGCTGCTTCATTCAATTCCCTCCATATACAAATTGCAGTCCAGAACATGAAGTACTCAGATAATATTAAAAAAAAAAAAAAAAACAGATTTGTGCAGATAATGAAGAGCCTACTTTCTTCTGATAAACATAACATCATTTCTTGAATGCCATGGCCACTTGTGCACCCAACTTATTGCTGCTTGTAGAATGAGGAATTACACAGAGTTGGCGCAGAGGTGTAACTAGAATCTCTGATTATAAACTAAATCAGGCTTTTGGAACTCCACTTTCATAAACATTAGCCCTGGTTTTTATTTCTACTCAGAAGTGCATAAATGTATAAATTCATTACCCATATATACAGATACCAGAAATAGCTTTTTCAGGTCACAGGATTGAACTATGGGCATTCTAAATCCCTTTATTTATTTTTAATTGCTTGTCAAGGGGAGCCATGAAACGGCATTCAGGCAAATCTTAAAGCATTTGATATGAATCAACTGTGAGATGAAGGTTAGAAGGGCCTAGTTTCTAATTTAACTTGCATAGAGTGACATAGTATGAGTAACAAAAACAAGAATAGTAGTAACACATTTAAAAATGCCACGAAAAGTAAGCAGCCTTATATTATAGAAAACCAATATAACTAAGGGCTCCATGCTAAACAGAAGTGGCAGAAACAATTACCACTTGAGTTCTTGATTATATCATTGACAAATTGCAATAACTATTATAAACAGATATTTCAAGCAACAACTAAAAAAACACTTGAGCTCGATAAAAAAAAAATACGTGCAATATACTACTTCATGATCAAAATGGAGTAAGGTACAATCAAGTTGTAACAGGGCATTGTTCAATTGTACTGCAAGCTACCTCAAGAGTGCGTAAGTATATTTAATAACACAGGAAAACTTTCAATATTGCAAAAACAAATATAAGCTTTCTATATGGTCACATTAGACAATCTAAACAGCAAATCACTTAAAGAGCAAATTAAACAATAAGAAGCATAAGAAACCTTTTCCTCTCTGACGAGAGGCTCTTTTTCTAGGAAGAAATCCCAAAGAACCATGTCTTGGATGCTCAAACTTGCGATGAGACATGCTTCCTTCGTTACGATTCTGCAAAACTCATGGATTTCATTTTCATTTTTCTTTAGGAGGAAAAAAAAAAAACAATATGTCCAAGTAAAATAAATAATTAAACTAATCACTTCATGTCTAGCCCTACGAACATCTTATCAGAAAAAAATTGTACGTCTCTATCTCAACTATATAGTAATATTAAAACATAAATTTTTTGTATACAGAAGAAGTAATAAAAAATATAAAAGAATCAAATCATCAAAAACAAGATTTCAAATTGTTGACAACTTTTAAACATTAAGTAAATTTTAAAATACCAAGCAAACCATCAAAATTGAACTTTAGTTTAAATGATGAACAAAAGGAAAATTTTTACCAGAATTCAAATAGATTTCAAAGTTTTAAAATTACAAACAAAATATAAGAGCATAGTATGCTATTTCCAAAAATAACGTTTTCAAATGAAAGAAAAATCTATCTAAGCCCAAAGTTCATGATGAAAAGAAGGTAGGTTTGGATTATAGAAAACAATACAAATGTCCCTAGCATGTAAACATATAATATTACCACCAAATCCAGCAGATGAAAAGAAATGCCCCCCAAACCAAAGGCCTATGGCATGAGGTTGCCAATTCTCGGGCTCATTGGTGTTTCTTTCCAAACACCCAAATTTGGGTTTTGGCAAAAGAGCCATTTCTGAGACTCCAGCCTTGATTAACACTGTTGTTTTGGGGAGGTCATTCCCAATCATCATCAAGTAAAGGGGAACATCAAAATGCTTGCATCAGCGAGGACACTAAAACAACTATTAACAAGTAAAAGAGCTAAAACGGCATGAAAAACATAAACTGAATGCTCAATAAGACAATCTCAAAAAATTTAGATAAAACATAATGGTATCAATAATATTTGAGATACTATACGATCAAGTGTAATATCATTAAATACGAGTAACAACCAGCTTTTCATAAATTAACATAGGGAATCTTTACGACTTATGATAATATGCTTCTGAAAATAAATATTCGGATAGATTTAAGAAAATTCAGACATAGATAGTACTTTCATAGATTCAAAAATTCATAAAATTATGCAAAAGGTACTATGAAAAAATATGACAGGACATCGAAAATGAACATAAATTTAAAAGTCAGATCTGATAATATAGATGAAAATTTAACAAATCTAACAAAGTTTTTGTACGCTTTAAGCAGGAATGTAAACAAAAAATAAAAAGACGAAAAGAAATCAGAACATAAACTGTTAGATTTGCAATTTAAAAAAAAAAAAAAAAAACTCCTAAATTAGATCATTTCAAACTCGAAAGAACTACAATATATACATGCTTAACACTTATAAAATAAAAATGTGTGTATATAAATAGCTATCAATTTGTATGACAACTAACTCACTGTTTGGTTTACCAAGAAAAACGGAAAGAATGCAGAGTAAATTTTTTTTTCTTCGAAGTATAGCAAATGATGGAAGTTTTCTCGTGTACCAAACGACTGACAATCTAAAAAAAAAAAAAGTGAACATAATAAAATTCATTTTCTTTTCATTTCCTACGTATCTCGGTAGCCAAACGGTCTAAGAAAATCAACAGCTGTGGAAGGAGAATTGAACAATATTACCTCGGGGAACGGATGAAAGATGAGCTGCGTAAAGCTCAAGCGGCACTCACCTTTGCTCTCTCATTCACAAACCCTAGACTGTGTTATCTTTGGATATTTATAGTAGTTTTAGAAACTAGTGAACGGTTGGGATTATTTCTGGGGTTGATATTGTCCGTTGGATATCTTGGGTTTTGGATTCTTATTGCAAATTTAAAGTAACCCTAGCTGCGAATTTGAGCGTTTGACGGCGAAAAAACACACGCTGCGAATTTGAGCGGGCCGCCCCGGCCCAATCAGCGCATTTGATTCTTGAGCAGACTGAGCTTAGCTCACCAGTGATTCGGCCCGGTTCTTGACTCTAAATTGAGCCTATAAGAGCTAGTTTAGGAACTCTAAAATTTGAATTAGAATGTAAGCCCGTTTGTGTTCATAAACATGCTTGTTAACAAACTCGTGTTTAAGCATACAAATAAGCTTATGATTTAGGCTTAATATATAAAAATATTTTTTAAGCTTTCCTTTTTGGCTTCTAATATAGACCTAGAATTTAGAAGTCCTTTTTTTTTTTCCTTTCCTGTATTGGTTTTCGACTACATTTTAGAGTTGTAAATGAATTAAGTCATTCGTGAATGAGCTGCTGTAAACATGCTTGATGATAAACTAGCCAAACTCAAGCAAATCAAAGCTTGACTTGATTAAGCTCGACACGAACTTGGCTAGAACTTAAATAATCAAGTTTTACCAAACAATATTGACAGTCATATTAATCTTCAATTGGTCAAGTTTTCATGTTTACCAAACAACCCCTAAAGGTTTTCATTTTTGTCAAACAACACTTAAAAGTATTTCAGTTAGGCTTTATTCTACCAAGATTGTTCAAGAAACAAATATATATATATATATATTGAATTGATATATTGAATTGATCAGTTGCGGTATGTACCGCAATGCGGTACATGATTTCATCCTTCCATGGCATGCGCGTGTACATCACGCTTTGCGTGTGCATGCCACGTACAATTGAGATCATGTACCGCAAGTGACCATTCCTCTCTCTCTCTCTCTCTCTCTCTCTCTCTCTCTATATATATATATA
>JAESVK010001074.1:440885-457332 GCA_017140935.1 Hamamelis virginiana
ATTAGTTTAGGCCCAAACCTTAGTAGGAGTAGGCTTAGAATAACTCTCCTTTGAAAATAAAATAAATGAATAAATACCGCAAGACTAGTGGAAAATATATAAATCTATTTAAGTAAACCTACAAAGTGGATATATATTTCAAAATACATTTTGATGAAATGTATTAATATGAAACAGTGCGTCTAGGCCGGGGCGGAGACAAATAGAACATAGGGGAGGCAGCTGTCCCTCTTTAAGAAATTCATTTAAAATTTGGGTTTTTTTAGTTACAAGTCATCAATTCCTTTAGAGTTTAGAAATATTAGGTCCAAAAAAAACTTGTCTGCTCATAGCATGATGGAATTGTCCTTTGCCTTGGCTTGCTATAAGAAGTGCAGCTGAAATATCCCTTTGCTTTTGCTTCCTTCTCGTCACTGTTCAAGTGAAATTGCAGCACAAATCTTTTTTTTTCTGCAACATTGCTTCTATGATCTTAGGAGCACTGGCCGCCATGGCACAAATGAGGTTTTATGTGTGCTGACTGTGCGCGTTAAGTGTCCTATCCGTGAAGTTTCATGATTTTTTTTAATATATTTTATTTATTATAAATTTTATTTATTGTATAGAGAAAATAATTCATAAAAATTAAAATATGTTGAAAAAAATCATGAAACTTCACCAATATACTTATAAACACATTAGCAGTTTAGAATAAATACTACATTAAAAAAAATAAGCCTACCTTTATTTTCCAATTAAAGAAACAAATGGCTAACTGACAGAATGAGGTAATTTGATACAGTCTAATAGTTTAGAGGACACATTGATGCAATCGAAACCACGGGGGGCAACGTAAAAACAGCGAATAGTTCAGGGGGAAAAGTGTAAATTCCCCTAAATTTAAATTAATGCCAAAAATGATAAAAAATAATTTTTCTAATTGGCTAAGATCCCTAAAATTAAGGATTCAAATTTGAAAATGAGCGTTAGCCTTCTCTATAAATAAGAGCCTCACATTCAATGAAGAGAGCTTCTTTTGGCCTATGTGTTGAAATTCTGTTAAATTCCACTACTTCAAGCACTCATCAACATTGTCTTCATCGCTGTTGGATCAACGTTGTTAGCCTTATGGCTTCAATCAATTTTTTATTGTATAGTTTTGATGATAACAAATATTGTCTTGTGTTTTTAATGGTTTGCATTTTAGTGTAAATTTGCAAGATAGGACCAAGATGACAATTAGACAAGTCAGGAAAAGCCAAAACTCAAGCATGAATTTGAAGATCTTTAAAGCTAAGATCAAGTGGATTAGTTACATATTCACTAAGAAGCAAGGAAAGAGTTATGGCATTGTTGAAGCTAAAGGATGAAGTAAAACACATGCAAGGACTGCAGATTCTATTGTGAAAATTTTATAATTGTCATTGTGTTAGGATTTATTTGTATAAATCTCTCTATAGTGGTTGAACTTTCTTGGCTTATGAACTTGATCTAGTTGGATTTTAGGACCTTTGAACTTCATTAGTGATATTCTTGGTTAAGTCCTTAAGGATGTCTTGTGAAATGGTACAAACTATTTTGCCTTTGCTTCACTCAAACTTAGTTTAAAATATGTTTTTAGGAAAAAACTGGCACAGAGAGCTTGTTTTTGCTCTGTTCGTTGTTTGAACAAATAATACATTTTGGCTTGGCCTTTCGAATGAGTTTAGTGACCGTTCAAATGGAGAGTAAAAATACACTGTAACAGCTAGTGCAACGGCAAGTCCATTCAAACAGGCTTCGGGCCTTTCGAGCGGTATTCTGCAGAAAAATTGTAAGGGCTAGTTTTTGCTCTCCAACGGCTATATCTGACCCTATGCTTATTTATACTCACTTTTTGGATCACGTTTGAAAAAAATGATCACACACAATCATACTACAACTTAGTATTCATCATTATTGTGTGAATTAGCCAAAAGAATATCACTCTCTCTAGAGCCAATTAGTTCTAGCATTAAGAGATATTAGTGAAAGCTTCATTTGTACTTATCTACTCTTTAAAAAGTTCATTTTTGTACACAACTCTTATTGAAATCTTGTTGAAGAAGGGTTAGACTATAACCCTTGTTATAAGGAGTGAGAGTGCTCATTTGTGTAAGGTTTGATCTCTGCTAGTCAATGAGATTGTGATTTTCTATCTTGACCCGAAAGAAGGTTAGTGTAAAGGTTACTCCTTAGTGTAAAGGTTTCACCACATTGAAGGAGTGATGCATAGTAGATTTAGGAATCCTTGAGCTTAGTGCTTGAGGCATGGATGTACGCGAAGTTCGAACCACTTTAAAATCATTGTATTTGATTTGAACCATGTTAAAATCATTGTGTTTGATTTCTCTATCCCTTAACTTTTGCAAATTATATTTGTTTACTTGTGCTTATTGTTTATATAAATTGCATTTGTATTAATTAGTTTTTAAATTACATACTTTTCCTAAAAGTTTGCTAAAACCTTATCTACCTCCCCTCTAAGGTCAATACTTGGGACAACAAACGTCAATCCAAGAAAATTTGTTCCCAAAGAATTGTACCCATTTATTTTTTAAATCAATACAAATTCATATTTGTTCATTTTTCTTGTTCTTTAATTTCAAGACATGAAATTTGTGTGCACAGTCACTATTTAAAATCTATATATATATATATATATATATATATATATATAGGCTACCACTTCCATTTTCCCTCTTAAAAGTAAAATAAAAATAATAATAATAATAATGAAAGTTTTGGTAGTTACTTTAAAGTTGAAGTAGTAAGAAATTTCTTATAAGCTCAATTTTTAAAAGTATCAAAATTTTCCACTATAAAAAACTATAAAAATATTTTTTTTTTACACTTTTAAAACTTAAAAAAAAAAAAATGGAAGTAATAGCTTTACCTTATCCAAACAAGTACTGAGGATTTGATAGGTTGTTTTCCATAGATTTATTTTCCATTTACAATATGGTGTGATTTCTATGATATTTAGTTAGTTGGCACAGTATTAATTATCAAGAATCTAAGGCGTTATAAATAAAATTTAGATTGGACTTTAACTTGACCTTCTTAAAAGATTTTACAAATATATAGGATCTAGAGTTTCAAAAAAATGGAGATTAATACTTTTACAACCTTAATAATTTTCATATTTGTAACCCCTAACTTTTGATAATGTGATAATTAAGATTATCTAATATTATAGTTCACAAGTTATTTTAATATTTCAATTAAGGGTCACGTTCCTCTTACCGCTTTTTTTACCACTATTTTTACTGTTCATTCTCAAAACACTAGAGAAATCGGCCGTTGAATTAATTAGATTCTCTACTTATGTATGTCATGTATTCCAAAAATCACAGTGATCGAACGGTCGGTTTTTGAAAAATATCACTGTGAAAAGTTATCATATTTAGATATTTTAAGAAATATTGTAATTTTTTATACTGAGATATTTTAAAATTTAACAGTTAGATCAATGTGATTTTTGATATGCATGACTCACATGAATAGAATATTTAATCCAACAGTCGATTTCTAAAAATATTGGATTCACAATAGTGTTTTGACATTGAACGATAAAAATAATGGTAAAGCAATCAGTAAAAGGAACATGTCCCTTCAATTAAAAGCTTCGTTAGATCAATGTGTATGTAGCCCATGGATATTCATATATTACACTACTGGCCTACTGGTGATTGTTTGAATTCGAATTGAATTCTCTAGTACAACTATCAAAAGATTTTGTCTGTAAGTTTTTTTTTGCCAAATGATAGAAATAACATTACCCGAAACTCTCCTAATATCAACAAATGGGTATCGATGTACTTTTATGTACCTGAACATTAGATATCTCTCTTAAAAATGAGGATATGTTAGTGCGACTCGACCAACAGGCTATTGACAATTTTTATCTTATTGAATTACTTACCATTTTAATCTTCGTTTCTTTCGTTCGTCAAACATTAGAAGAAAACCCAATATCCATAATCTATATATATATATATATATATATATATATATATATATATATCCACATCTCCATCTATTTTTTTTGTTGGGAATTGCAAATTAAGCAAAGGTGTCAAATCTAGAAATAGTATAATTTTAAAAAGATAATTATGGAACCGGAAGCATGTTAATTTTGCCCCCATTTGGTTTAAATTATAGCCAGTCAAAAACTCAAAATCCATAAATCTTCATTTTCATCTTATTAATTATTTGAAGCCCTATGTAGAGATTTGATCAAATTGAACTATGTGAAAAATCAATTTATGCCTAAATGTAAACCATTTAGCATCAAAATATATGCGCTTAATTTTTGCTAAATCTCACCTAAATTATTATGGCTAACTAATAAATTAAAAAACCAACAATAATTGGTCTGACGGCAAACGGGTGACACACCCCAGATTAATTTGAAACTAGCCAAACTTTCTTGGTCAATCACCACTCAAAGCTACTAGTTCGGACGTTATAAGACTCCTTGGGGCGGTGGCCCCATGTGGGGAGCATACATTAGTCGCACTTTGAGAACTTAGACACCTCATTACTTTGGCAAAAAAAAAAATTAATAATAAAAAAAATATAGCATTCATTCATAGAGAGAATTATTAATACCTTATTCATGAAGGGTCTAATTTATTAGTTTTCATTATTTACTTTCCATGGCGGCTATATATGTAATATAGGAGTGTAGAATAATGATTTAGTCCACATATATAGATACAAGCTTATATCCACATGAAGCCCCATAGATTATTGTGTGATGCATATTTTAGAAAACTGATCATTAGATTAGATACTGTACTTATGAATGTCGTGTCTGCAAAAAATCACAGTATCCAAGAGTTGATTTCTCAGAAATGTCACTGAGAAAAACTGTAACAGTTTTCAACGGTCACAGCTTTTCATAACTATATTTTGAAATTCTGACATTGGATCACAGTGATTTTGACATACATGACATCCATAAGTAAAGTATCTAATCCAGCAATTAGTTTTCCAAAAAATGCATCCTACAATAATTTATATCTCTTCCTGTGGACATAACATATATCAACATATATGGACTAGATCATTACCTTAGGAGCATAATAACTAATAAGTTTAAAGATGAAATTCAATTATTGCAATGAACTTGAGATCCATCGCGGAGGTGGAGGGTGCAAGGTTTAGGAGCCAAGCAGCAGTTGCACTTAGCCGTGAGCTTCTCGTTGCCGGAGGATTCGCAAGTCATATACTCCACGTCTAGGCAATATTGTGGGCAAGCTTTGGCACCATAGCTCTTCTCACTCTCTCCAAGCAACACCATTCCTACACGTACATGAACAAACATAGGAAAATTTATATATATATATATAGTCCCGATCTACTTAGCATATGCGCGCTTACATAAGTTATGTAAATATGAAATTCATAGATAATTGTGGAATGCATATTTTGAAAAGCTATCCGTTGGATTAGATATTATACTTATGAAAGTCGTGCACGCCAAAAATCACTGTAATCTAATGTTAGAATTTCAAAATATAACTATGAAAAACTGTAACTGCTGAAAACTGATACAGTTTTTGTCATTGACATTCCTGAGAAATCGATCATTGGATCACTATGATTTCTGGCAAACATGACATATATAAGTATATTATCTAATCTAAACGCCAGTTTTTTCAAAATATGTATCCCATAATAATCTATGGGCTTCATGCTTACATAAGTTTATATAATCAGGATAAAGAATGAAGGGTCATTAAAATGGGTAATTGATCGAATAACATTTTTTTTTGTTTTCAGGCACTAATAGAAGAGAATCAAGAATACTATTAGTAAAGGAAAATCAGTTTATGTTTAGAAACTGTACGTATTTCAAAAATGATTTTCATGTTAGAAGTGATCTTTGGCTAAAATCGATTATGGATTTAACACCTATAACAAATTCAAAATTAATTTTGAACTCCAAAAATGATTTTAAGCAATTGAAAAGCTAATTCAAACTAAACCTAAACCATAATGCAAAAACTAGAAGTGATATCAGACTAGTCTCAGTGGCAGCAGTTAAATAAACCTAAAATTGCCTTGGACATAACCCATGAGTTTGGTAATGCAAAACTTGAGAATTGAAGGACATAGCACAGAGACCATTCCATTAAAATGATCCAATCCATTTTGATTAATTGTTGGGTTTGATAAAAATTGAGCTATGTTTCTCTTAAAAACCAACAAAAAATGAAGCCTAAATAAGGGAGGAAATATCAAGAATTACCATAAACAATGAAAAGAAGCATTACAGAGAATTTACCATAAACAATGAAGAGAAGCATTACGGAGAATTTCATAGTGCCTGCCATGTCTTGTGTAGAATGAAGAGGAGAAAGTTGCACATATTTATAGAGAGAAGAAGCACTTAATTAGGGATGCTTTTAGTCAAAATCCAAAGTTGAAAAAAAAAAGAGCCAATGAAGTATAAACTACATGCAATTGATAGTCGGCATGCTGAAATGAGGAGGTATATATATATATATATATTTGTCCATCCAATCCATTGGTGACATGTGGCATGTCTATGGAGTCATGGGGTGAGAATTTGAGTCAAAAGTCATATATGGGCCTCCACTAGTTGCAACTAAGAGTCAATAATTAATTAAAAGTCTTTCAAATGCTGTTGGTTGGGACTTGGAAGTCAAATTTAGTGGCATCAAGCCTCATTTGTTGACAGTCGAGATGAGTCTTATGGATTGTCATGTGGAAGAAATAATGCCTGTGAAATGCATTTATTGACACTTGGTTGTTAGTGCTTTATTATAATTTTATAATTAAAAAAAATTAATTGGCTACAATATTTTATAAATTTTAAATTTTAAATTAACAATAAATTTAGTATGCGGAGAGTTGGGACTTGAGGAAAGCAGCTGTTATGTTGTGAGAAAAAGGGACAGACCTAAAAACTAAGGGGGTAAAGTATAATTTTTTTTTTATTTTTTTTAATTTTAAATTTAAAGATAAGTGTGAGACTTATTTTCTTGTGTGGTGATATAGCACCCATGTGTTGACACGTCTCACTTATCATAAATGTAATCTACATTAATTTTAATGAGTCATATTCTCCTCGTGAGACCCCTAATCTTGAACTTAAATTATTAATAATTGTTGACCGATCAAAAGATCAAACTTTTTATCATTCACCAATCAAGCATGATCTGTATTTCATTGAATTTTTGGTGTCTACATGCAATGTCTACTTTCTTACAATTTTTTCTTTGAGGTAGAGTAATCCTTTTTGTAATTGAAAGTTAAGACATGCTTAATTACTACTCAACGCTCAGTATAAAAAGCTCATCTACAAATACAATGAGCTAATCCCACAAACTTTGACTTTGACTAAGCCAGCATTATCTCTTGACCTTTTGTTTTTTTCAAGGCAGTTTTTGTTTTGCATTGCAAGAGTGTATATCCCAACTGTCCCGATCTAATGAGTACATGCTTACATAAGTTATTTAAGCATGAAACTCATATATAATTGCAGGATGTTTATTTTGAAAAATTGATCGTTGGATTAGATACTGTACTTATAAATATCTTGCGTGCAAAAAATTACTGTGATCTAATGTTAGAATTTGAAAATATAGTTATGAAAAATTATGATGGTCGAAAACTATCAAAGTTTTTTTCAGTGATATTTATGTGAAACCAACCGTTGGATCACTGTAATTTTTAACAGACATGTCATGCATAAGTATAGTATCCAATCCAACGGTCACTTTTTCAAAATATGTATCCTACAATTATCTATAATCCCGATTTAGTGAATATATGCTTACATAAGTTATGTAAGCACGGAACCCATAAATAAGTGTATATGATGTATATTTTGAAAAACTGATCGTTGAATTAGATACTGTACTTATGAATGTCTTGCGTGCTAGAAATTACTGTGATCTAATGTCAGAATTTGAAAATATAGTTATGAAAAATTATGATTGTTGAAAACTGTCACAATTTGAAAATATTTTTTTATTTGAGGTGTAGAAAAGAGGTTCAGACGAGATATTTGACTTCACTAGAGGAGTAATCCCTTTTGAAATAATTAGTCCTGAATTGAAAGTTAAGACATGGTTAATTACTACTCAACACTAAAAATAAAAAGCTCATCTTCAACTACAATGAACTAATGCCACAAACTTTGACTAAGCCAGCATTATCTCTTTACCTTTTGTTTTTTTCAAGGCAGTTTTTGTTTTGCATTGCAAGAGTGTATATCCGTACTGTCCCCATCTAATGAGTATATGCTTACATAAGTTATGTAAGTATAAAATTCATAAATAATTGTAGGATGTATATTTTGAATTGGATTAGAGACTGTATTTATGAATGTCTTGCATGCCAAAGACTGATATACTCTATTTTAAAATCTAACATGAAACTCATATATAATTGCAGGATGTATATTTTGAAAAACTGATCGTTGGATTAGATAATGTACTTATGAATGTCTTGCGTGCCAAAAAATACTGTGATCTAATATCAGAATTTCAAAATATAGTTATAAAAAATTATGACTGTTGAAAACTGTCAAAGTTTTTTTTCAGTGATATTTATGAGAAACCGACCGTTGGATCACTGTAATTTTTAACAGACATGTCATGCATAAGTATAGTATCCAATCCAACGGTCACTTTTTCAAAATATGTATCCTACAATTATCTATAATCCCGATCTAGTGAATATATGCTTACATAAGTTATGTAAGCACAAAGCCCATAGATAAGTGTATAGGATGTATATTTTGAAAAACTGATCATTGAATTAGATACTGTACTTATGAATGTCTTGTGTGCTAGAAATCACTGTGATCTAATGTCAGAATTTGAAAATATAGTTATGAAAAATTATGATTGTTGAAAACTGTCACAGTTTTTTTCAGTTGCATTTTCGAGAATCCGACCGTTAGATTACTGTAATTTTTAGCAGACATGCCATGCATAAGTATAGTATCCAATCTAACGGTTAGTTTTTCAAAATATGTATCCCACAATTAGTTACGAGCTTCATGCTTATATAAGCTTATATAAGCATATAATGGCTTGATCATTTCTGTATATCCATATTGTCTTGCTGCTATTATTTTGAATTTGCACTATTAAGGTACAAAAATTAATATATGAGACTCTCGATATTTTATTTACCATTTTTTGTACATAAAGTAAGATTTGAACTCATGTTATATGTTTCATGTGGAAATAATGTTTATGGAAAAGATAAAATTTCATGGATTTTATTTTCTTCAATTATTTCGTATATTCACATTTTTTTTGGGTATTCTATTGCCACCCAGCCATATTACTAGTGGCATCCACCAATTAATAATTTTTTTTATTACTATTGTACCAACATGTAAATTTACTATTAAAAGTAATATTAGATAAATAAAATAAATTAAAATAAATCATAAAGAAGGTGGGTGTAGGAAGTAATATATTACTTTCTACACCCACCTTCTTCTTCTCACATTCATATCTTTTCCATAAACCTTAATTTCACAAAGCTTTACACTCTCATATAACTTTCTAAAAACTCTAACAAAAAAATGTGTTTATTGGTCAATGGATAATGAAGTAGTCATGTGAAATGATTCCAACAATGAAAATATACATTTTTATTTTTATTTTTATGTATGATTCACTTTTTTAAAGTTATTTTAATTTCAAGTTCGTGCTTTTGTTCAGTTCTACGATATTGAACATTAATAAATATTCAGATAGGGTAATTGAACATATTACTATGTTCAGTCACCCCAACCGAACATATAAAAATGTTTAGCAGTGGATGTTAAACATTACAGAATATTCAGTAAGCACTAGTAGAATATCATCTTATGTTCAACAGCTGTGAGCCGAACATATTAGAATACTTAGCACACCAAGTTAGAACATATTATAGAATAGTTGACCTACTTTCTCTTCATGGAGTGAAGAAAATAAGCTCCTTTGTGGGATGAATGGTGGAATGGTTATAGGCTACTTTCTTCATGGAATGGAGAAAACAAGCTCCTGTTTGGATGGAAATTAAAAAAAAAAAATTATTTGGGACTTTTTGGTATTAGGTGGGTATAAAAAGAAACTTATGTTTTATGGTTGGTTGAGTTGGGGTTAGTTTGGGTGTTATAGAGGGTGTTATAGAGGGTGTAGGTAGCAAAAATTATATTTTAAAATTTTATTATTGGTTGTAGGTAGCAAGTGGATGCCACTAGCAATATGGGTGGACGACAATAGAATCACATTTTTTTTTGTGTGGATATTATTCTGATTCTCATAAATTATTTCCTTTATTCCCAATTTATTCTATTGAGGATATACATAAAATATATGTTTGAGTATTTTTCCTAGATGAAATATATAGGTTCCATCTTTGCCGGCCGGCAATTTTGGAAATGAGGGTAGTTTTGGAAAATCATGTATCGCTACAAGAATGAACCCTTGCAGGCATTTGTTCACCCAGCACTCCAGTGGGATTCAAAACAATTATGGCGTAAGACGAAGCTTTCCGGTGTGTCTTTTGATATTCCCGGAGCCGATCAACGGGCAAAGCACACCCACGACTTGAGAATGTGGGTTCGTGCAGTAAAGAGGGCTTTCGTTTTGTTCTTTTTTGAAATTAAGTCAATCACTTTTTTCAAGGGATATTGTCGCGCGTCTCTGTATATATGGAAAGTTGCTGCGTTTTTTTAGATTGCATATGTCATGAACTCTTTATATTAAGGGCAATTTTGTCTCGCAAAAAGGGTTAACAACAATCTTCCATCTTTGTCGGTAAGGGCTCAATCTTTTTCGGTGAGTTTTTTGTTTTGTTTTATTTATTTATTTATTTTTTCATCTTGACCCATTAGCAATTCAGGATAAATACTGGGAAAAAAAAAAAAAAGCCTAACTCCATTTTTGAATAAAAAAAACTGACAAAAGGAGATAATTTGATATAATCTAATAGTTTAGGGGGCATATTGATGCAATCAAAACCACAAGGGGGCAAAGTGTAATTTTTTTAAAAAATGATCAAGCTTTTCATAGCTATATTTTGAAATTCTAACATTGGATTACAGTGATTTTTGGCATGCATGACATCCATAAGTAAAGTATGTAATTCAACAATCAGTTTTCCAAAATATGCATCCTACAATAATTTATAGCATTTCTTGTGGATATAACTTATATCAACATATATGGACCAGATCATTACCGTAGGTGCATATATAATAACTAATAAGTTTAAAGATGAAATTCAATTGCAATGAACTTGCGATCCATCGGTGAGGTGGAGGGTGCATTTTTTGGGAGCCAAGCAGCAGTTGCACTTAGCCGTGAGCTTCTCGTTGCCGGAGGATTCGCAAGTCATATACTCCACGTCTAGGCAATAACGTGGGCAAACTTTGGCACCACTCTCTCCAAGCAACATCATTCCTACACGTACATGAACAAAGATAGGAAAATATATATCTGTACACAGTCTCGATCTACTCAGCATATGTACGCTTACATAAGTTATGTAAGCATGAAATCCATAGATAATTGTGGTATGCATATTTTGAAAAGCTGACTGTTGAATTAGATACTATACTTATGAAAGTCATGCACGCCAAAAATCACTGTGATCTAATGTCAGAATTTCAAAATATAATTATGAAAAACTGTGACTGCGGAAAACTGACACAGTTTTTGTCAGTGACATTTCCAAGAAATCGATCGTTGGATCATTATGATTTTTAGCAAACAAGACATACATAAGTATAATATCTAATCCAAATGCCAATTTTTCAAAATATGTATCCCATAATTATATATGGGTTTCATGCTTACATAAGCTTATATAATCATGATAAAGAATGAAGGGTCATTAAAATGGGTAATTAAATAACATTTTGTTTTGTTTTCAGGCACTAATAGAAGAGAATCAAGAATACTAATCATAAAAGAAAATCAATTTATGTTTAGAAACAGTACGTATTTCAAAAATGATTTTCATGTTAGGAGTGATCTTTGGCTAAAATTAAGAGAAAAAACTTTAGCCAAAATCGATTATGGATTTAACACCTAAAACAAGTTCAAAATTAATTTTGAACTCCAAAAATGATTTAAGCAATTGAAAAGCTAATTCAAATGAAACCTGAACCATAATGCAAAAACTAGAAGTGATATCAGACTAGTCTCAGTGGCAGCAGTTAAATAAACCTAAAATTGCCTTGGACATAACCCATGAGTTTGGTAATGCAAAACTTGAGAATTGAAGGACATAGTACAGAGCCCATTCCATTAAGATGATCCAATCCATTTTGATTAATTGTTGGGTTTGATGAAAATTAAGCTATGTTTCTCTTAAAAACCAACAAAAAATGAAGCCTAAATAAGGGAGGAAATATCAAGAATTACCGTAAACAATGAAAAGAAGCATTGCAGAGAATTTACCGTAAACAATGAAAAGAAGCATTACAGAGAATTTCATAGTGCCTGCCATGTATTGTGTAGAATGAAGAGGAGAAAGTTGCATATATTTATAGAGAGAAGAAGCTAAGGATGCTTTTAGTCAAAATCCAAAGTTGAAAAAAATGGGCCAATGAAATATAAACTACGTACATGCAATTGCTAGTGGGAATGGTGAAATGAGGAGGTATATATATATATATATATATATATCAACAATTCTATATCACCCGACACTTTAACCCGAAATTAAAAACCATCCTGACTTGTCATGATTTAAATGGTGTGTGAAAAAGAAGGTAATAGCTTGAGAGAAGAGACCTTACCACTCAAAATAGCTTGAGAGGAGAGACCTCACCACTCAAAATAGGACACATAGGGTGATTTTTAATTTCGGGTTAAAGTTTCTAATGCTATAGTATTTTTCATATATATATATATATATATATATATATATATTTGTCCATCCAATCCATTGGTGACATGTGGCATGTCAATGGAGTCATGGGGATGAGAATTTGAGTCAAAGTCATATATGGGCCTGCACTAGTTAAAAGTCTATCAAATGAAGTTGGTTGGACTTGGAAGTCAAATTTAGTGGCATCAAGCCTCATTTGTTGACAGATGAGATGAGTATTATGGATTGTCATGTGGAAGAAATAATGCATGTGAAATGCATCATAAACTTGACTTGGTTGTTAGTGCTTTATTATAATTTTATAATAAGAAAAATTAATTGGCTACAATATTTTATAAATTTGATTTTTTAAATTAATAATAAATATATCAACAATCAATTTTAACAAAAAAAAAAAAAAAAAAAGATATCAAAATTTAAATACTAATAGATAACTCCATATTTTATTTAAATACTTCTACAATTGATCTCAACTTAAAATAAGTGTGAGACTTATTTTTTTGTGTGGTGATATAACATCCATGTGTTGACACGTCTCACTTATCATAAACGTAATCCACGTTAACTTATGAATGTCTTGCGTGCCAAAAATTACTGTGATCTAATGTCAGAATTTGAAAATATAATTATGAAAAACTATGATCGTTGAAAACTATCACAGTTTTTTTAGTTATATTTCCGAGAAAACGATTGTTGGATTACTGTAATTTTTAGCAGACATGCCATGCATAAGTATAATATCCAATCCAACGGTTAGTTTTTCAAAATATGTATTTCACGATTATCTATGGGTTTCATGCTTATATATATAAGCTTATATAAACATATAATGGCTTGATCATTTCTGTAAATCCATATTGTCTTGCTGCTATTTTTTTGAATTTGCACTATTAAGGTACAAAAATTGATATATGAGAACTCTAATTTTTTATTTACCATTTTTTGTACATAAAGTAAGATTTGAACTCATGTTATTTGTTTCGTAATGATTCTCGATTTATTCAGTTAACAAAAAATTATCTCTCTATGCCTCATAGATGAAAAGGTCCATTATTTCTATTAGTTGTTGAATTGTTGGCATCATAATTTTTAAATAGTCTTAATTTAAAAAAAAAAAAAAAACAAAAAACAAAGAGAGAGCTATAACTTTTTGCTTTATGCATTAAAAATTAAAGCAATTACATTGTTTTTGTATCACTCTTAATTTACATTGTCTTAATAAATCCGAACCATAAGCAAGTAATTCATTTTTAAATAGTCGATTTCTCAAATAATTAAATACTGTAAAATACCATAAAGTGTCATATAATTTACACTCTATTTCTTATTTTAAATAGAAAAACAAATATAGTTTTGCTAATATTTTTTGTAACAATTTTGTTTTAATTTGTAATATGAATATTTTGCATACTATTGAGTTCATATTTATTAATTTAATATTATTGCTATATAATTTTGATTTCTTAAACTTTTTTAAATAACGATTTTTTTCATAAATTTAAATATTTCTAATAAGATTAAATATTTCAGCATAATTGAATTACTAACACTATATTTAGTTCCTTGAAGATATATCTTCCCTTCAAATTTATATGTGCAATGTACGTACTGCTGCTAGTGCACTACTACCTATATATAAAAATATGAATCTTGAAAAAAAAAATTTTGATTGACTTAATTGTCCTTATATAATGGGCATTTTACGCTTATAATTCTAAGTTTTTTTAATATTACGTAAACGAGCCCGATCCAAAACTATTTACGTAAACAAACCCGGCCATTATTGTTTTTTTTTTTTTTGGAGGAAATTGCCATTCCTTGAGTAATTTTATACATAATCCCCAATAATACAGGTAATCCCCAAAAACAGGCATAATCACCTATCCCTAATCCTCACTTTATCTAATAATCCACATGATAATACATAATCCTCAATCCCCAATCCCCAACATGCCACATCAGGATTTAATGTTTAGAGCATCTCCAACCATGACTAGCCATTTTGGCTAGCCAAAATGCTCAAATAGTATTTTGCCTATCCAATTCGCCTTGTTAAATGGTTGTGCAATCCAAACATAATAGCTATTTGGCTAGCCATTTATATTTTAATATTTTTTTTAATATTCAAATTGTACCATGAAAAGAAGAATTTGTGAGAGATTGATGATGTGGCAAAAATGCTTAGAGCACTCTCTCTCCTCAATGTCTTGGTAAATATGGCTCCCCATTTGGAGAATAGGCAAAATGCCTAGAGTTTTGCCTCCTCCATTGGAGTGGTGTTTTTTGGGTTTGGCTAGGCAAAATGCCTAATATAAGGCTTTGCCTCTCATGGTTGGAGTTGCTCTAGTCATTCTATGTCAGCTCTCTAATTTTTTAATACAAAAAATGTTTAACATATAATCTCCAAATTTTCATAGAATTTCCAATCCCATATTCTCTTGGAATCCCCAATTTTACACATAATCCCCAATTCTCAGCTCTATGTGTTGTAATATCATATCTTCTACTTATGTGACGAGAAATTAATCTTATGTTTATGGATGGAGATTGGGGACTTTTCATAAAGTTGGGAATTCTGTTTTAAGTTGGGTGTTGGGGATCTTTTGCAAAGATGGATTATGTTTATTTTTGGGGATTGGGATTATACAATAGGGATTGGATTCTGTGTATTATTGGGGATTACTCACTTTTTTTTTTTTTTTTTAAATTGACTTCATATTTTGACTGTTGGATTCGTAAAAAGGTAGTTATTAAGTGTACATAAGGGTATTTTCACCCCCAAAAAAAAATATAAAAAATTACGTAGATAGTTTTGAATCAGGTTCGTTCACGTAATATTCGAAAAACTCAGGATTATTAGCATAAAATGGCTAATATATATAATAATTATAAAAGTATACAAATAGGTATGGTCCCATATAAATCCACCAATCAAAGTAATTTAAATTTGATTTCATAAATATAAGTATAATCCCTAAAAACCTACCAATTACAATAATCGTATTTTAAATTAAATTAAAATTCTATCATAGGCATGAATTCACAAAACACTACCAATCATAATAATTTTTAAAAATTTAATTAAAATTTCCCATTTATACCAATTCTTTTGAAGATACAAATTCATTTTTCAATCAATTAAATACGAAATAATTTGCATTCTATTTTTTAGTTTCAAAAAATAATGAATGCAATTTTGGTAATATTTTTGTCAAAGATTTTGTTTTAATTTGTAATATAAAATTTGTATAAACAATTGAATTCATATTTATTGATTTAATATTATTTTTATATAATTTTAATTTCTCAATTTTTTTTTTTTGTAAGTGAACATTTTAAAACAATTTTAGATTATTCATCTTAATTGTTTTGATCACGCTATATTTGATTCCATGAATTTTTTTTTTTTTCTGAAAGTTTGGATTTACACCACATGCGATGTGATGCGAGTTGCAAGTGAAATTATTTGATAGATGTAAATGCATCTAATAAAAATGTAAATGTAATATTTATATTATTATTAATTATTAATTTGATAAAATAGATACATTCAATGTTGTACAAAAAA
>JAESVK010001075.1:0-16799 GCA_017140935.1 Hamamelis virginiana
GTACCATATAATTGATAATATGTTCATATGGGAGATGTACCATATGAATAATGAGTTTGAATTGTTTTATGTGAAGCATAAAATAATGGTTTGAAAATGTTTATATAGGAGAAATACTATATAAATAATATTTCTTATGGGAGATGTACCATAGGAATAATGAGTCTGGACTATTTTATGTGAGAGAAGTATCACATAAAATGATAGCTTGTATGTGTTTATGTGAGAGAAGTATCACATAAAATAATGATTTGTGTATGCTTATGTGAGTGAGATATCACATAAATGTTTGTTTTGTGGTTTGTTGGTGTGATTGATTTTGAAATAATTGGAAGTGTGACTTCCAAGAATTGTTTTCATTCTGGATTTGTTTAGGAAATAGATTCCAATATTGGTGAGAAGTTGGTTCGATCATCCCTCTTTCTGTTGTGGCAAAAATGGGATGTCATTTTGTTTCGTTGGTATTACATGGCGAAGCCATGAAACACCAACGAGGGGCTTTTGTGGACACCCCATTTTTACCAATTATTTATACCATATGTCCATGCAAATGATCAACTAGAATAGCTGATCATTGGGTGAGGAATTGGCCTTGTAAAGACCAAATTGACCAAATTGCCCTTTGCTGAGGAAAAGGACAATTCATTATTTCATGTGTACATTTGGATTGGAATCAACCCATTTGTATTGCATTTGAATTTTGAGGTGTTTTAGAACATCCCTGTAAATTTTCATGGCATTCTGATGAGAGCTCGATAGGTAATTAGGGTTTTTGCGACTTGAAGGGCATTTTCGTCCTTTTTCTCGTATAATTTCCGAATGACCTCCGAATTCGAAACGGATTGTTTCATGAGGTTTATATGGATGTGGGGAGTGTATTTGGTGTGTCAATTGAACCTTTGAATGGTTGGGATGGATTCTTCCAAAATCGATCCCACGGGTAAGGATGAGCTGAATTAGGGTTTCGATCAAATTGACCGTGAATTGGTCGTTTTCACCAAAACAAAAGATTTTCAAAACATGTTGTTAAGTACCAATTTCATGTTGAAACCATGTTTTTAGAAGTGGTGCAAGCCTAATTGATTAATTTTATAAAACAAGGAATGGTCATATGACCAATTTTGGCACAACCGGGTCAATTGGCTAGCTTTTTGCTAAAACCCTTGACCATGGTCAATTTATTTTAACCCAAAAACATTCTAAAAATGTGGAGGATCAAAACACGGTCGTTTTGAGCCCTGAACCATCGGATTTGGATCAAATTTGACCTAAATATGGCCAAAATTCGAAAACCCTAAAAATTGGGGAACAAAATTGGGAAGTCAGCATGGTGACCGTCCTAGCTAGGACGGCCAACCGTCCAGCTAGGACGGCCAACCGTCCAGCCCTAGGACGGCCAACCGTCCAGCCCTAGGACGGCCATCAGCATGCTCGAGCTTATTTTTCAATTTTGGAAAATTTCACCTATTTTGGGCCGATTTGACTTGATTTTTTGGGAAAAATTCGAACTTGGTTCAGCTTGCAAACCCTAAGAGGATTGGTTCTAAGCCCTAGGATCGTTTTTTAAAAGATTAAATCCTAACCATTCAAGGTTTTAAACCCTAACTCTATATATGCTTCATTATAGAGTTAGAGGGAGGAGGTTCAAAGAGGAGGAGAATTTTAGGGTTTTTGGGAGAGGAGGCTACAGATTTTTTGGGCTCTTCATTCTTACACCATTGAAGGGGTAATAACTCAAGGCTAGGAGCTTGAAGGAGGCTAGCCAAGAAGGAGATCGAAGGGTAAATCCTTAACCTTGACTCTCATTTTTCATGATTTCTTACATAGGTTTATGAGGCTACGGTGTAAGTCCTTTTGATTTTCATATAAGATGGATTCTCTCTTCCTTTTCTTTCTACTATGAGTATGTTTAACATGATAGGGTTAGTTTTATTCGTTATTTCATGTCATATGTATGATTAGGGTTAGTCTTTGTGTTATTTTATGTAAACATGTATGATTAGGGTTAGTTTCATTATGAGTACATGTTAGTAAGCATATTAGGGTGTCTTTTATTGTGATTAAATGCATGTTAGGATTAGTTTTTGTTATGATTTTATGTGTAGATGCATGATTAAAATTAGTTTTATTGTTGTTTATGTGTAGATGCATGATTAGAACTAGCTTTGTTATTATTTTATGTTAGAATACATGTTTAGGGTTGTTTAGTTTAATTATTGTTTTATGTTAGAATGCATGTTTAGGGTTGTTTAGTTTAGTCATTATTTTATGTGAATATGCATATTAGGGTTAATATGTATGATTAGGTTAGCATTGTTGTGATTTATGTTAGTATGCATGTTTAGGATTAGTTAGTTTTGTCGTGATTTTATGTATGCATGCATAAGTAGGGTTAGATTTATGGTTATTTTGTGTACAAGCATGTTAAAATAAATATTGGTGTATTCATATTGTTATTTGAATCTTTCGATGTTTAATTGATGATTTTAATGATAACATGAATATATTAGTATGTTATTTTGACATGTGATGAGTCTTGAGTCTTTTTGTTTATGTTTTATATGATTATTTAAACACTTGCCATGGATTTGATCATTTGAAAATGAAAAATGTGTACGAGGGAGCGTGCAAAGGTGAGATCCTTCCTTGTGATTTTTTTATGATTATTTGAAGCACTCGGCTTGGATTTATTGGTTTGAATATATAGAATGTGTACGAGGGAGCGTGCAAAGGTGAGATCCTTCCCTTGTGTTTAAATTAATTATGTAAGCATATTTTTGTGTAGTTTTTGATATGTTTTGCATGGTAATTTAATCAAGCATGATAGATTGTATGCTAGGGTATTTATTCATTATTAACCATGGATTAAGAATGATTTTTAGGCCATTAAAAGTGTATATTCAAATCTGTCCAGATTTGGATATATACTTTAAAATGGTTTAATTATCATTTTTAAGCCATGTTTTGCATGATTTTTGTAGTTTATTTTGCATATTCATATAGAAAGCATGCTAGGACATTTCACATTTTTTATTCTTTATTTTCATGATTTTTAGAGTGGTTAAAGGTTAATGCTCAAATCTGTCCGGATTTGTTTATGCCTTTAAATCACTTCTAAAAATTATTTTAAGGCCAAATCCAACTTAGAAATATGCTTAGGCTCACATAGATTAATTAGTGTGCATTTAGGGGCATTTTCATGCATTTTTAGAATTAATTACATGCTTATTTGTTTAAATTTCAGCATGCATTGCATTAGTATTTTTAGGTTTTTAGATTAACTTTAGGGCTAGTTAGAGACCCTAGGATTAGGAAGGTCATTTGACCTTCCCTAGGAATTTCCTTTGTTGTAAAAGTCATACTCAGATTTGAGTATTTTAATCGATTTGATTGTCTATCTTCGAGAGATTTTCCAAAAATGATTTTGATATAATAAACATGATTTTATGAGATATTTGATTATTAAATGATTTTCAAAAAGATTTGAAATGTTTTAAAGATTTTTACTTTGGAATGAAATTCCTCCCATATGATTTGTTTTCTTGAAAATCTTTGAAAAAGATTTTTAATTGGAATTGAATTCTAAAGATAAGAATTGTTTTAGAATATTTGGATTTTAAGAAAGTCTTTTAATTTGAAATGATTTTGAATAAATGATTTTAAACAAACAAAAACTCTCGAAGTTAGAGTCTTGAATTAGGTTGAATACCTTTGATGATGTGATCGATTACAATAGGAGAGTCCTAGGGTAGTCGAACTACGTGGACTTTGATACTTGCTGGGTGATACTAGTAAGTTACGTAGGCGCTAATAGGGCTCAAGTCCGCCCTAGGATGCCCGTAGGGTGTCCTAGGTTCTTAGGGTTTGTTTGTATTTTTTTTTTATTATTAATATAACTAATATAGATAATGCATTTATATCACTATTTTTTTGGTTGATTAGATTATTTAGGATTGTTTGCATTGAGAAATTTAAATAGCCCAAATAAATTAGAAGTCCTTTAATTAGGACGAGGTGGGTGCCTACGAGTGAAAGCTTGGAACCTTCCCACGTCGTAACCTAGCCCCCGGATCCAACTCTTGTTTGTAGACTGTCTTTTCATTGAAAATAGAGTTTGTTTTGTTTTAAAATAAAACATTTTTATGGTTTCCTTATTCCTTAAAAATAAGGTGGCGACTCCTTTGTTTGATTTCTAAACCCCCCCTAATCACATCGCCCGGTGATGATGTGGACTCACACCATCAAAGCCCCGTCCACGAGGCTGGTCCACAGAACTGGCGACTCCGCTGGGGATTTCGAGGGCTAAACTTTAATTAATTTAATTGGGCTATTTAATTTCTTAAATTAATTAAAATCAACCACTTGCATTTGTGTGACTGCATATCATTTTAGTTATATTAGCTGCATGTCATTGTGTGATAGGACGATGTTGCCTTGCCAAACGATGGTCTAGTCATGATCCCTGTCTCCACTCGACACTAGGGCAATCATGATGAAGCCATCAACCTATTGTCAAGTACACTTCGGGGTATATCAATGACCAATCAGTACTGTTTGACCCACGCGGCACGTCATGTGTCACATGTGGTTAGGTATATGGATTGGTCTGCAATAGGAACCTTTGAACCCACCTTTTGCATTAGTCCATGTAAACAGCCAAGTAAGACACTCTACCCTACAGTGCTTGCACACACTTGTTATGCTGCCGAAATTTCGACCCACAATTGTACTGTTATGCTGCCGAAATTCCTTTTGGTATTTAACTGTACCGTTATGCTGTCGAAATTTTCCCTTGACACAAACCTATGCCGTTATGCTGCCAAATTTCTTTTAGCACATAATTGCGTCGTTATGCTGCCGAAATTGTCCCAATTTGATATGAGCCTTGTTTGTGAATGCTAGAACCTAGGGATATGTACCCTTAGATAAACTTTGATATTTTTAATATAGGCCCTTTATTTTAAGGATTTTGGTCCTTAGAATAAAAGGACTATTTTGAGGATGGAAGAGAATATTCTAAAGGTACATACCCTTTTCTGTGATTAGGTTGTTTTGGTTTGTTTTGACAAAGACTTTCGATTCAAAGGAAAGTGTCCTGAGAATGAAGGGCTAGTCATTGGTGTTGCTCTTTGAGCCCTGTTTGGTCAGTCATGTTTTATTTCCCTATTAGTGATTTCGATTTATTTCCTAATTTCTAAGGAAATGCCCTTGTGAAATAGGGAAGTGAATCAGAATTATGATAGGACGGTTTATTTCCTAATTTCTACACCATTTCATGGTGTAGAATTCTGGCCTGGCGTCGTGATTCTAGAGGGCGTCTTTTTAGTGTTGAACCCCCGAGTGTATCCTCAATGGCTGACGGAGAATCAAGTACCACTGCTACAGTGTTGAATGCTATCATGGACCGAATTGATGCCCTGGCCCGTGAGACTGAACAGATTAAGAAAATGTCCTAAGATAAACAGACCAGTACAGATCAAGATAGGGAGGCCCACTTAGAGAACCCGAAGAGTACCTCTGATCCACCTATCCCAGTCCAAGTTGATGACAGTGCCAAGGCCCATGCAGGAGCCAAATCTAAGCCCATCAATCTAGATAGTGAGCCCAGTGGATGTAGGTTCCTCTCTGGGGATCCGATCCTGTTGTCGAGTAAGGTTGAAGCCTTAGAGAAAGCCCTGAAGGGGATGCGTCGGTCTGATGACATGGTTGATGTGACGTCTTTTTCACTATTCCCCAAGGCCCGTATGCGGTTCAGTTTTAAGATGCCGGAATTAGAGAAGTTTGATGGGATGGGTCGCCCTAAAACCCATTTGAAGATGTATGTGAGGGCGATGCAACCTCGAGGAGCCGATGATGAGTTGTTGGCTCAGATATTTCATGAATCACTGAAAGGGTCAGCCTCGAAGTGGTTTTTATCCTTAGATGAGACTAAGTTGAAGACATGGGAGGATGTTTGCAATGAGTTCACTAATCACTACAAGTACAACACTGAGATTGATGTGACTCGTAGGGATCTTGAGACTACTAAGCAGGAACCGAGGGAGAGTTTCTCTGCCTTCATTTCTAGATGGAGGGCGAAAGCTTCACAGATGACCCACAGGCCTACAAATGATGAACAGATGCAGATGGTGCTGAAGAGTCTCTTGCCTATTTACAACAAGTACTTGTTCTCGCAGTATTTCCCTAACTTCAAAGCCCTTGTTATTGCCGGTACTCAAGTTGAAGATGCTCTGGCTAGTGGGGCTCTCAAGACCGAAGAACCCTTCAGAAACCGCCAACCACCTCTTAACCGCAAACCCAATCATGAAGTTAATGCCATTGCCCAACCTATTCAAGCTACCCAACCAAACCGCCCATTCCAAACTAGAGAGCCGACCCGCCAGTTCACCAATCTATACATGTCCCTAGAACGTGTCCTTGAGAAATTGAAGGCACGTGGTCTCCTTACCCCTTTGAAACCCCGGCCTCTTCCAGATCATTTGCCCAGAAATTTTAAAGAAAATGAGTATTGTCAGTTTCACCAATCTAAGGGCCATCACACCAACCAATGCATGCGCCTTCGCCATGAAATCCAAAACCTCATTAACAAGAAGGTCATTGCCCCACCAAATCCACCGAGTCAACCAAATGTCACCAGTAACCCTCTCCCAACCCATGCTGTACCGCCACCAGCTCAAATCAATGCCTTGGGCCTCGACGACCCAAAAATTCGTCACCCAATCCGTCCATATGTCCCACTCAAAACTACCTTAACCGAAACCTTTTACCAAGCCCGATCCCAAGGCCTCATTACCCCACTTATACCTCGCTTCCATAAGCCTTTTTGCCAGTACCACAACATCTTCGGGCATGACACAGAGAATTGCAGAGTTTTAGGGAAATTGGTTCAGGATTTACTTGATGATGGAGAATTGTATCAGTATGAAGAACCTGAGCAACCTGAAGTTCTCGAAGAAGCTCCTAGAAGTGGGAATTTTCAACGTCAGTTGAAAGAGAGGTATCTAGCGGGAGACCCGGAGGTCGGATTGTTAGGAGAATCGAGCGGTAAATTTGATTATTACGTGCTCTATTCATCGAGAAAGATTTCTGATGAACCTATCATTCCAACGGGGTGGGATGATTTGCCTGCAGAAGTTGAACCAGTTATTCCTTCTTCACCTGAAGAGTTGAGTCAGGATATCTTGCGGGAACAGTTTGAGAATAGGACCTCTGCAGTTGCTAAGGTCACCGGAGAAGATGGAGAAGTTGTCTACCATGCTACTTACCCTAGATCCCCATGGGTTGATTCCCACAAATGGCCTAGTTCTGCTTATGTATCCACTGTTGTTAGTGATTTGATTGGTATGATTGAGTGGGAGGATCTCATGAACACACCTGAAACCATAGAGAATCTGTGGGCCAGTGATGAGGAAGTAGACCATCTGACTCGAGGCGGACGCCATTTCAAGCCAGCTTATTTGGAAGCCAGTAATCCGTTGGGGGAATTAGAGAAGGGTCAGCGATCAGATGTCATAGAAGAAGAGGAAGAAATACTGAATCAGTTGAAGAGAACACAGGCTAACATTACCATTTGGGGATTGCTTATGGCTTCGCAGAAACACAGGCAGACGGTGCTTCGGTTGCTCAATCAGGTGCAGGTTCCTATTGATACGTCCCTTGAGGGTTTGGTAGGTTTGGTAAACCCGGTTCATCATGGACCATCCATCTCGTTTACTGAATCTGACTTACCCAAGAGTGGGAGTAATCATCTGCAGGCTTTATACATCACAGTAGATGTCATGGGAAAGAGAGTTCCCTCAGTTTTAGTTGACAACGGGTCAGCATTGAATGTATGTCCACTCAGTACTACTACTACATTGGGGATCGAACCATCTGAATTTTCGCCATCAGGACAGACTGTCAGGGCTCATGACAACACTCGCAGAGAAGTTGTGGGAATGGTGACTCTTCCAGTTCTTATTGGGCCAGTTGAGTTCAAAATTGATTTTCAGATGCTAGATGTGCCAGCCAGTTTTAATCTGCTTTTGGGAAGACCGTGGATTCATCCGACTGGGGCTGTGCCGTCGTCACTTCACCAGAAAATCAAGTTTCCACACCAGGGATCAGTGGTCACTTTGAAGGGAGATATGGAGATGAATCGAAGTGTTCGAGTGCCAATCTGTGAGATAAATCAGAAACCGTCAGAAGTGTTACTATCAGGGTTTGAATACATACAGGTTATTGAAATAGAGCCCGAGCAGGCGATTCTGTGTCTTGAATTGCATACTTATGAAGTCGAGGCGATCTATCCAATTGAACCTACAACTCCACCCTCATCAAACTGGGGCTTAGAAGATTGTCCTTTCATCCATGATTGTGAGGGGATCGAGTCACTTCCATCTGATGATAACTTGTAGGTGTCTTCAGTAGAATAGGATTTCCCTGCTTTCTTTGTAGTAGTATAGGATTTCCTTGTTTCCAATAAAAACCTCAACCTCATTTGAAGAGGTATGAGTGTCAGTTTGTTTCATCTTCTGTGTTCTGTTATTCAACTTTCAATCAATAAAAGAAGTATTCATTCTCTTCTTATCTCTCTTGTAGTGTCTCTTTTTTATCATCATTGGATTTGTATGGCATGAACATAGACCCACGAGAGGATGTTCCTCCTGAGCTCGATGAGCAACATGGAAAGGGGCACGCTCAACCTAACATGGATGAATTAATTTCAATCAATTTAGGGACGGATGAATCACCTAAAATAATTAAAATTGGATCAACACTGTTGCCGCAAGAGAGAAAATCATTGGTAGAGGTTTTGAAAGAGAACATTGAAGCTTTCGCATGGTCGTACCAAGATATGCCAGGCATTGATCCTGACATTGTGCAGCACTTCATCCCCACTGATCCGAACATTAAGCCAGTCAAGCAGAAGCTGCGGAGAATGAAGCCAGAATGGGCCTTGAAGATTAAGGATGAGGTGATCAAGCAGATGAATGCCGGATTTTTGCAAGTAGTGGAGTACCCAGAATGGTTAGCCAACATCGTTCCAGTGCCTAAGAAGGATGGGAAAGTACGAATGTGTGTTGATTTCAGAGATCTCAATAAGGCGTGTCCTAAGGATGATTTCCCTCTGCCTCATATAGATGTATTGGTT
Source organism: Hamamelis virginiana (assembly GCA_017140935.1). Classification (NCBI taxonomy): domain Eukaryota; kingdom Viridiplantae; phylum Streptophyta; class Magnoliopsida; order Saxifragales; family Hamamelidaceae; genus Hamamelis; species Hamamelis virginiana. The sequence continues at coordinate 9,134 of JAESVK010001075.1, forward strand.
GACAACACTGCCGGCCATGAACTCTTATCTTTTATGGATGGTTTTTCGGGTTACAACCAGATCAAAATGGCTTCTCAAGATATGGAAAAGACTGCCTTCATCACACAATGGGGGACATTTTGTTATCGGGTTATGCCCTTCGGCCTTAAGAATGCTGGCACGACATACCAAAGGATGGTTACCACACTGCTGCATGATTTGATTCACAAGGAGGTGGAAGTCTACGTAGATGATATGATCGTGAAGTCTGTGGATAGGGAAGGACATTTAGCCGCTCTGAAGAAGTTCTTTGAAAGAATTATCAAGTACAAGCTGAGTTTGAACCCTCAGAAATGTGCATTTGGAGTGACTGCTGGGAAGCTGCTCGGTTTTATGATCACACAGAGAGGGATAGAAGTAGATCCGGGGAAAATCAAAGCCATCATGGAGATGCAACCGCCAAAGACAGAAAAGGAAATCCGGGGATTTTTGGGAAGAATTCAGTTTATCAGCCGTTTCATAGCTCAGTTGACGACTATCTGCGAGCCGATTTTCAAGCTGTTAAAGAAGGATGTACCGACTAAGTGGAACGAGGAGTGTCAAGAGGCATTTGATACCATCAAAAGGTATTTGAGCAACCCACCAATACTGGTTCCCCCGCGACAAGGTGAACCGTTATTACTCTACTTAACTGTCACCGAAACTGCGATGGGAGCTATGTTAGCTCAATATCTTGAAGAATCCTTGAAAGAAAATACAATCTACTACCTCAGCAAGAAGATGACGGATTATGAAGTGAACTATAATGCTTTGGAAAAGACATGCGTGGCATTGGTATGGGCAACTCAAAAGCTTCGCCATTACATAATGTCTTTCCAAGTACTCTTGATCAGTCGAATGGACCCGTTGAAGTATCTGCTTGAGAAGCCTGCTTTGTCCTATAAAACAGCGCGGTGGTTATTGTTATTGTCAGAATTCGACATTCAGTATGTACTGCAGAAATCAGTAAAAAGAAGAGTTATAGCAGAGCACCTGGCAGAATGTGCTACTTCACGAGTAGACCATGGCAATTACCAATTCCCAGATGAGGAAATCCTTGTGGTTGAGAAGAAAATATGGAAAACACACTTTGATGGAGCATTGAATAGGAAAGGTTGTGGCATAGGAGTTTGTCTGGAAACACCTGATGATGTGATGATACCTGTGGCAGTGAAATTGAACTTTAAGGCAACCAACAACATAGCTGAATATGAAGCTTGCATTCTAGCTTTAGAATTAGCATTGGCCTTGGGAGCAGAAGAGCTCGAAGTGTATGGGGATTCAGCCCTTATCATATGCCAGACTAGAGGGGAGTGGAAAACTAAGGATGAGAAGCTGCTGCCATATCACGATTATCTAGAGACATTGGTGAAAGAATTCCGTGAAATAAAATTCTTTTACCTATCTAGGCAAAAGAACAAGTTTGCGGATGCCTTAGCCACTCTAGCATCCATGGCAGAGATCCCAATAGAAGGGGGAGTAGCACCAATGATCATTGAATCTAGAGAAGAACCCATCTACTGTTGTGCCCTAAGGGAAGGAGAACCAAACGATGGGAAGCCGTGGTATCATGATATTCAGCAGTACTTAGAAAAAGGGGAGTATCCGCCAGAAGCATCTTATGTTGACCGAAGAACTTTGAGAAGGTTAGCTAGCCAGTTCATCTTGTACAGTGGGAGATTGTATAAAAGGTCTTTTGACGGTGTCCATCTCTTGTGTGTAACAGAAGATGAAGCAGAGCAGATTATTCATGAAATACATGAAGGGGCTGGGGCTCCACATATGAATGGGTATATGCTCGCAAAGAAGATTATGAGATTGGGGTACTATTGGTTGACTTTAGAAAGTGTTGTGCTAAACATGTTAAGAAATGCCATAAGTGCCAAGTGTTTGCAAGTGGTAAGCATCAGCCATCCATGCCACTCACTACCATGTCATCACCATGGCCATTTGCAACATGGGGCATTGATATCATCGGCAAGATCACTCCTGCGGCCTCGAATGGGCACGAGTACATATTAGTGGCCATAGATTACTTTACCAAATGGGTAGAAGCAGCGTCGTACAAGACTTTGAATGCTAAGCAGGTTGCCAAGTTCATACAGTGCAACATCATCTACCGGTATGGAGTGCCACGTGAGTTTATTTCAGACAATGGGCAACATTTCAAAAAAGAAACTGAAGAGCTTCTTAAGAAATATGGTATAGTACATCACCATTCCTCTCCTTATCGTCCGCAGACTAATGGAGCAGTAGAGGCAGCCAATAAGAATTTAAAGACCATTCTGAAGAAGACCACTGCTACGTACAATGATTAGCATGAGAAGTTGCCTCTGGCATTGTGGGGCTATCGCACATCCATTAGGGCGTCAACTGGGGCTACGCCTTACTCGTTAGTGTATGGTATGGAAGCAGTATTACCAATTGAGTTAGAGATACCTTCACTAAGGGTAGTTATGGAAAGCCAACTAGCAGAAGTCGATTGGATAAGGGATAGATATGAGTAGCTGTCACTAATTGACGAGAAGAGATTGAAGGCCCTATACCATGTTCAGGGTTATCAGAGAAGAATAGCTCGAGTATTCAACAAGAGAGTTAAAAACAGGGGCTTAAAAAAAGGAGATTTGGTACTCAAAGAAATCAGAATGCCGATTCATGATCCAAGAGGGAAGTTCAAGCCAAGTTGGGTGGGACCCTACATCATCAAAGAGATATTATCAGGCGGAGCCGTGCGTCTTATGAACATAGATGGGATCGAGTTCTCTCAACCTACCAATTTGGATCAATTGAAGAACTATCATGTATAAATAAAAAAATTAAAAATAAATAAATAAATAAATAAATAAATAAAAGCCCGCTAAGTAGAAAACCTGAAAAGGCTGCTTAGGCAAAAATTAGGGCAAGAGCTCGCTAGGTAGAAAACCTGCAAAGGCTGCCTAGGCAAAAAGTAGAGCATTCAAATAAAAAAAAAGAAAAAGAAAAAAAATGCTTTTCAATTGATCCCATGAACTACAAGGACCTGATTCTCCAAGTATTCAAAACAAGAAAGTTTAAAGTTTTATGAAGAGAAGAAATATTCAAAGGATGGAGATATGCAGGCAGCCCATAAAGTTACCTTGGGTGCGGTCCAATTCTTTAAGGCAAAACAACCCTGTGTTTGTTTTCAATTGTAATTGTTTGAAGTGATTTATTCAAAACTAAAAAGATAGAATTCTTTTATTCATGAAATGAAGAGAAACCTTTCAAAGGTCTATTACATGCCATATGATTCTAATTCCATTCATTCTGAATAATAAAAAGCATGGGAAATATGTTTCAAAAGTTCTGTCAAATCCTTCGTTCCTTCCTTGAAATTTCTTCAGAGTCATCATCTCTTCTTCTCTTGTAAAGTACTACTTGTAAAGCGTTAGGTGGAAGTGACGAAGTGTCCCCTCGCTCCTCATATGAAAGACTTTCGATAAGTCATGAGATCCTAGCTTTCACTTCTTGTCCCCGAGTACCCATATTCTGAGATAACCATTGCCTATAAGCCTCATCCAGTTCAAAAGGCCCATGAGAGAAATCAATGTGAGTTGTGCGCAATACCGATGGCCACCTTGACATCAAAGCCTTTACCACCGATGGAGAGATCGCCTTGGAAGTGTAAGTATGCTCTAAGAGAGATGGGATTGTCTGTTTGGTCACCATTTGGCGAAGCAGTTGGGTTGCCCAATAGAATGAAGTACACTTCAATCCTACCAAAATCACCACAAAATAACCTAGAGAACGGAGCAGATAATGGCCAGAACAGTTCCAGTCATGTACATACACCATAAAAGTGAGAAAACTTGTTTTGGTACAAATGTTTACAAATTACATATGATTTTCAAAGTGAAACCCCGTGCCTCATAGAGGATTGATCAACGTCTTCGAGAGTTCCTCCTTATCCCTCTGCTAGATCCCTCTCCAGCTGAAGAATGACGTGGTGGGTCAGGTGCCTGAAACGGTGTTCACAGTTTGATCAGTTTGTGAAAAGGGAAGGAAGATGAATTTGAAAATGTGATTTGAAGTTACCTGTTGACGAGTGAGAGCGGAAGTCCTCAAGCTTATCCTGCGAAGGTCACGCCTCATGGCAGTAGTAAGATCAATGTAATCCTGGCAATACTCTCGAGGGACCTGTCAGAAATGAATGATGTCAGTGTATCAGTGGGAATGTATGTGCAGTTAATTGGTTCAGTGGGAGGTTCACCTGTTCGTAAGAAGGATCTATGTTATATCCCTCATCGACTGAAGGTCGTGAAATAGTAGAAGTCACGAAATTGTCTTCAACTATTAGTTCTATGTTCCAGTCTGCAGGCTGCAAGGCAGGAGGCCTATTTGTTTCTTGATCATCATCACTAACAGCAGCTCTAAAGCTTTGACCCCGGGAACGGCGACTCTGTGGACATAAAGATGAAGTTTTGTGATTGCATTTACAGAGATGAAGGGAGGTGTTTTATTTACATACCCTCTCAGGCAGTTCTCCAGTCGCTAAAGGGCGCATCAAAAACTGTTGGCAGAACACCTCATAACTCGCATCAGAGAAAAGGAAAGCGAAAAGATCCACTCCTCTCTTGGACTCTAACAGGGCCTCACCCTTCATTTTGTCAGTATGACGCATATTTGCAGGAGGCAGAAAAGGCACCCTAGCTGCATCCATGTTTCCATAAACTTGGCGACAGACTCTTTCACCCAAGTACCAGTATCTGCCAGCAGGCCCCTCAAACAAGATTCGCCTATGTGTTAGGAGTACACTATGCATGTGGGGGGAGCCAAAGTAGTCCTCCAAGTACCCCATGGGTCCCAGTTCACCTGAAGATTATGAAGAGTATGAGAGTTGAATTTGGAAGATTTAAGAGGAAGACAATGGTTTGAGATTTTGCCTGTTCTGCAGTGAGACCGGCAAGGATAGCTTTGGCAGCAGCATAATCATATCTATGGAGGTTGGAGTGTTTCCTGTGGCATGGATCAAAGCGGGCTAAAAATGGTCATTGGTTAACCCCCTCTTTCAAGAGAGGACAACCAAGACCCAAGTAGATGAATGCCCATACCTGCATGAAAGAAAGATCAGGGAATTGATAAAGATATGGAAAGATTCTATTGAAAGACAATTGGGTGAAATCAGTACCTGCCATATGAAAGCCAAGCCGCCGAAATCCTGGGCAGCATCTCGAGATTTGTCACACATGGAGCGATACATAGTCGCTAATGCAGCTCCGCCCCAGTTATACAGGTGAACATTATCTGTGTCCTCCAAACCCTTCAAAAAGCCTAGAGGGGCTATGTCCTGTGTACCTGCAAAGAAAGTGCATGAAAGCAGATACAAAATGAATGCACGGGCAATATCCTCGGGTTCCCCTCCCTCCTCTTCATTTTGAACACTGAAGTGATTATAGAGCCAAGAGCGCCTGACTCCTCTTTTTGTCAAAGGAACATCTTCAACGCCCAAAAGATTGTACAAGTATTCTTCATCTGTGTGAGCTTCTTCATAAAAGGCGAGTGGTTGGCCTCCAATATGAAGTCCTGTAATCATAGTGAAGTCAAGTGGGGTCATAGTCATTTCCCCAAACCCGAAGTGGAATGTGTTGGTGGTGTCCCACCAGAGTTCAGAAAGAGCAATCATGGCCATTCTATCCATGTTGTCGAGCCAGAGAGAATCCAAGAAGAACTTAAAACCTGCTTGCTCAACAATGGCCTTGGCTTGGGGTTGGCGTGTCTCCATTAATTCCCACCATTTGATGAGTTTACCTAAGGAGTATCTTGTACGGATTTCGAAATTGGGCTACATAAGCACATTTGGGGTTATATTCACATCAAAGCAAATGTTGTTATTTCTAAAGAAACTTTGATTCAAATGCAATGCAAGCATGACTATTGATTTACATATCATGAAATGAAGTAAAATTTATGCTTTGAATGAACCAAAATGATCAATACATTTTCAAAAGGTTTTTACAAAAGATGTATGCATATTGTATGACATAATTTATTATCAAAGGCATGGGTGGTGTCACCAAAATCCAAAAGGTTTCAAATTCAAAATTGATGGTGTTTTAATCAAATTAAACATCATAGAAAATTTTTGAGATACTTTACTTGACATGAAATGACTTGTAAAGAAGAAAATGGATAATGGCGTCATTGAGGCATTTTATCAAACATGTGATATGCATATTTTCAAAATGATGTTTTCAAAGAAGATTGATCATGGCAAATACTTTCTAAAATCCTACAAAAATCATTGAAACATGATTAGGATATGTTTGATTTGAAAAATCAAAGTTTACTTCATTGAGGTATTTCATCAAACACTTGGTGTGCACCATTCACAAGCTTGTGAAGCTATGAAATGGGGCTCCCATGCTTTTCCCAAAGGTTACAATGATATGAAAATCAACAATCACAACATGCAAACAAGCATTTCAATTCAATCAATTGCATATGAATCAAGAATTATTAAGGAAATTTAACTTACATTGTCTTTGGAGTGAATATATGAAAGATATGTTCTAGGCTCCAAGAGTAGAGATGGTGGATGAGAGTCTCCATATGAGGGTGCCTTGTATCTCGCCTTGACTTCCAAGAATGGATACTTCAAGTAAGGTGGAGGAGGTTGATTTCTATCCATTTTTGAAGAGAATGGAGTATGTGGGAAATGGAGAGGTTCACACCAAATGAAGACAAGTTGAAGAACTTGAGGAGCTGAGGGTGATTTTGTGTTGCTAAGGATATGAACCAATGTTTTGGTTGAGTATGTATGAATTGAAGATCAAAAGCTAGGGTTTTGGAGCAAAACCAAGCTTGGAGGTGGTTTAGAATGAGCACAAGAGTGCACATGAGCATGGGGGGCTTAAAAAAGGAAAAAATTTCGGGTCACACATGGTGACCGTCCTAGCTAGGACGGCCAACCGTCCAGCCCAGGATGGCTAGCCGTTCAGGCTAGGACGGCCACCAGTGTGCCCCAATTTGATTTTTCTCAAATTTTGTTTTTTCGGTCAATTTCCTCCAAAATTAGTTCATGTTTTGCATGGAAATTACCACTAAATGATGATTTTGAACGATGATTTTGAAATGATGATTTTGAAAACATTATATATGGGAGAAGTACCATATAATTGAGGCTGTGTTCATGTGGGAGATGTACCATATGAACAATGAGTTTGAAGTTATTTTATGTGAGACATAAAATAACGATTTGAATTGTCTTATGCGATTATTTTATGTGAAACATAAAATGATGAGGTGAGATTATTTTATGTGAGACATAAAATAATGCTTTATATGGGAGATGTACCATATAATTGATGATATGTTCACATGGGAGATGTACCATGTGAACGATGAATTTGAGTTATTTTATGTGAAACATGAAATAGCATTTTGAATTGTTTGAAATTATTTCATGTGAAACATAAAATAATGTGTTTGAAATATTTCATGTGAGACATGAAATAGTGATGTGAAATTATTTTATGTGAAACATAAAATAGTGGTTTATATGGGAGAAGTACCATATAATTGATGATATGTTCACATGGGAGATGTACCGTGTGAACGATGAACTTGAGTTATTTTATGTGAAGCATAAAATAACATTTTGAATGATTTGAGATTATTTTATGTGAAACAT
>JAESVK010001078.1:0-56272 GCA_017140935.1 Hamamelis virginiana
TCATTAAGACCTCGGTTTTTGTAAGATACCTTTTCCTTCCCTCATCAATAAACATCTTAAAACACTAAATATTGTAAATAAATAGACAATATTTTAGTATAATTATATATACATAGATATTCGGGGCTGGGCGGTTTGGAGAAGCAATATCTCATTCCCGTCCCAAACCCTATAGGGTTTTTAATTTTTTTCCCAAATCCTATAGGGCTTTCAAATCTATTTCTCAAACCCTTCCCAATAGGGGCGGGACGGGATACCCTTTTAACCCATCTCATTGACATCCCTACCTAGAATACCCTTTGCTCTGTATTTTTATAAAATTATACAATGTGTTACATTCCTACTCGAGCAAATGTGAATTTCTTTTTTTGACATTCATCTATGCGAAGAAGAAGACGATAGTGTGTCTAAGTTCAAGTTCAGCGGTGACCAAAAATTTAATATTAAATAATTACAGGTAATCTCTGCTTCCAAACTGGCAACCTTCATCCCAATGGCTTCTGATTCAAAACAGATTGCAGGGCGAAACCGTTCGAAGAAAAAAATTCCAAATGGCAAGACTTTCACCTGCTAGCAGATCGATCATCAGAATCATATTAAGCCAAGAACCTCGAGAAGAATCTGAATAAAATCCGTTCCCAATAACCAAAAAATTTCAGCCATTCACCAACATTTCCATAACCAAATCATTCCAAGAATCTATTGGTCCAGGCAAGCACCAATGCAGACAATCATTCTGAACCTTCGCATTTCTATCCTCTGCAAATGGTTGGAACTGCCGGTACGGCCCCGGGTGCCCATCCGGCCTCAACAACGATAGCTGGGTCGTGTCTAATAGTTTCAAAGTTACTCCCTTTTCAGATCCTGCTGCTGCTGCTTTCTCAAATTCTTCCAACTCAATATTACGCATTTCTGTGTCTACATCTTTCATATCAACCTCGCCTTCTTTAAAGGGTACTGTTCTATTGCAAGTCCCTCCACTGAACCATTCTCCGTTCTCAAAGTGGTCTGGTGTGGTGGTTCTAAAGAAAATAAACGCTTTATGTTCAGAACTCGTGAAAAAGTCGAGAATCAGCCTGAGAGCTCTGCGATATGCGAAGTCAAATCCTAGCTCGGTTAAGTTCCTTCCCTGGCAGTAGTGGCAGCCAACGACCGTTTTGTTCTCATAGTAGATAGCAGTCTTGAGAAACCATTTTCCACCAGCAACTATCACGTAATCAAAACTCTTGTACTGTTCGGTCCATCTTTCATCTAGTTCATCGAGATGAAGCTGGATTTCGGATGAGGAAACTCCATTAATGTCTTCGAAAATAGCGGCTTTTATGAGGAATGGGGTCCAAATTACCGAAAGGGTGAAATTGTAGGAGGGAAAGTGCCATCTTTTGGATCTGTATTCCTCGTCATGGTAAACCTCGACAGCTTGTTCCACCTGCAGGACATAATAATTGGAATTTGATCAGTTTCATTGTCCATGGGTCCAAAACACACCAAGGGACACAGAATATAATGCTATAGAACAAGACGTGGCGGTAACAATGGTGTCAGGTTGTAGTTGGAACGAGTTCATATAGACCAGCATCTTAATGAATGTTACTCTGCATACTGTGGGGTCTTCATATGGGAATAAATGTATATGCTCAGACCTGTCCCACTGTCCTCCAGGGGGTACAAAACATCTTGTATGGACTATACAAACAAAATTTGAGCACCCATATCATTAATACAAGAGAGGTTTTTTTTTTTTTTTTTTTTTTTTTGGCAGTGAGGCCTAATGATCTCTCTCCCCTCTCATAAGGTGAAGGTTTTGAGTTCGAATGTTCGAACCTTGGGGTGATTTAGGGAGGGGGACGGCTAAAACACTCCCCAACCTCTCTCCCCAGGGGCATTATGCAGCCCAAGGGCCTAGTAGACTCTCCTGAACGATCAAAAACACTTGATGCTAATTAACTTGCTAAGACGGTGTTAAAAGATAACTTCTCTTGATAAGTGAAAGATGAGATCCGTTGGTCTAGTTTAAGATTGTGTTGATTATTTTTTTTTTGGGGGGGGATGATACAATCAAGAATATTATACAATCCTACACCCTACCCCATGTCCCCCAAACCCAATTTTCCAAAAAGTCTAGGTAAAGAAACCAGCTTGGAAATTGACTCTTCAACCTCTGAACCATTAAAAGCACCAGCTGTCTTCCACAAAGAAATTAAAATTTATGGCAGCACGTAAAGGAAATTTGGTGGAAGACGAGCAAGCCATTTGCAAGCCAATTAACCTTTGTACTTGTGGTTTAATAAAGATGGAGCGTTCGCCTTTAATAAGTCCAAACAGGGATTCAGGCACGGAAGTAACCAGCTTTTACTCGGTCTACTTTTTGCTTAAAAAATGCCTATTTTTTTTGAACAAATATGAACCACTGCACAACAAGAACATCGTAACCTAACAGTAAAATATGCAGAGATCGAATCGTGTTATTTTATGTTTCCCAAACATCCCCTAAAAAATTGATTAAGTCGTGATACTGAGTTTTGATTAAATCATATGATACTGAGTTTTTATTGTTCCAGGAGCAGTAAGAAATCATGTTGATGCTTGCAAGGGATAGAACAGTCGAAAGCATATATGCATGTAAGTAATAAATATATATGTATAGATGGTGGAAAAACAAGTAAAGAAACCAAGTCTTAGAAAGGAAAAACAAATATAAAAATATAATTTCCCGTAACTTTGGAATATACCTCTGAGAGAATGCAAAGCAATGACTGCACATGATTTCGCGAAATGGAATCACCGATGAAGGCCCATGATTTATTTCTCATGAAATCAAGAAATTTCTCAGCATTAAACCTGGGTAACTTACAGTCTCTTGGATTCCATCTCCAGTAAAGATACCCTGAATCGGCTCGTCCATTCCTCATACAATTCTGATGATCTTCTATAACATGGCAGCTTTCATTAGTGTAAATTGGACCTGATGGATCCGAGATCCAATCCCCCCTAAAAATATCGCATTTTACTGCAATTAAATAATATATATAAATTCAGTATCAATCAAAAACAATTTGAGAGAGGTGATGAAAGATCATAAGCAGTTGACTATACAAAGATCTAAGGATATATACACAAGAGACAGAAATAACTTAAAACAGAACCCACCATATATGTATTATGGTACTTCTAGCTTTGTCCAAAAAGACAGTTTGCTGCAGAAAACAATGTACTATATAGACCTTCAAGAGTTATCAATCTAAAACTAGACAAAATTCTCATTAACCAGTAAAATAGTTGAGATCTAGCTGGAGTACAATATGAAACATCTAAATGCATCAGTATGACCCACAACCTTTTCCCGAGAAAATGTTGGGGGGGGGGGGGGGGGGAAAAAAAAAAAACCCCTACCAACCTTCAAAAATGGAAGATATATATTAAGGAAGAATGAAAAGGAAAATTAAAAAAGAAGCAGGTTTTGTCCACTATTTTAAACCCTCACAAAAATAAAAAAATTTATGGGTTTTCTTGTGTATATATTAGCCATCAATCCCCCAATTGTAACAATAATCATTGATGAACAAGACTCAAACCCCTTGTTCAACTCAACCCCTTGTTTCCACATAAGACTCAAACCACCTGCTCGTCCTATAGAATCAACAACCACCATAAATTCAAAACATAATTGCTTAAAAAAATAAATAAATAAAATAAGGAAAATAGAATAGACATATCAAAAGAAAAATCAGGATTAACCCACATTCTTATTTAAAATACAAATGAACACTCATTTTTTATTACTTGATTTGAATTTTATCATTCATGCATGGCTTCAAGAAACAGAGAGAACATCTAAAAGAAAATTTCCACACCATTCTGAGATGTTTGGTTTTCTTTTCCGGGAAAATAAACGGAAACCGGCGTTTGAGCAGGAAGAGAAGTCTCAGGGGACTCTGTTTTCTTAGGAAGAGGAGTCTCCTCTACAACTGATGAAAGCCTGATTGAATCAGAAACGAAAAGGCGAAACGCAAGAACCAGTAACAGAAACGACACTGCAAACTTCACAAATACATGATTTTGTTTGTGAAACTTTTCAAACTTCATATCCTTCGCCATTTTGGTTTTTTAGAGAGAGAAAGAGACAAGGGGGGAGGGGGGAGAAGAAGTGATAATACTGAAAATAAACTGGTTTCGCAACAACCCAAGCGGGCTTTTAGCATGGAATCATAATTGTTTAGCTGACACGAGAGACTAATGACGTGTTGTCTGTACACTTGTTTGCAGGTGTGGATGTAATGAGTGTTTATAGTATTTGGGAGATAAGGAACCGTTTGGTTGATATTACAGAGAAGTCGAGGTGAGCAAGAGATGCAGGAAAATGGGTTTTTTTTTATTAGTCTTTCATCTTCGCATGGGAAATTTTTCAACTTGAACATAGTTGTCTGAAACAAGTGAAATGTTACATCATAGAAAATTTGTCGATCTCCTTGACCTTCAGTCTTACCAAACAGACCCTTAGAATTAAAGTTTTTTGTGACAGAGACTCTTTGCGTTGGATTCTGGTATGAAAGAATGACAGGGGTGTATTTGCATCGCAAAGATTGTAGCAACTAGCAAGCTTGTAATTGAATAATTTAATCAGGCAGAAAAAAGAAATACATGTACACTTATGCCCTTGGTTTGATGGCTTGATATCTTCCAAAAGTAAAATTAAAATAAAATGGAAGTTGTGTTTAAGTTTTATGAAAATTACACCTTCATTGTTGTGATGGACGAAATTTACAGGTAATTCCGTTCGAATTACCTGTAATAATATGAAAATAATAATAATAATAATAAGAATGACTTTATAACGTAATGGCGTTTCTCCCTCTTATGTGTATGGACAATATTTACCTTCACATAGGAGATTGTATGCATTGAATTAATTTTTTTGTTATTTAGACACATTAAAGATTGTGAAAAAAAATAAAGAGCAACTTCTTTTTCGTGGTTGAACAAGCAAGAATTTTTCAATAATCATATATTGGAACTGTTTGCTCATTTTAGCTAGGGCATACATAAAAGTCTTTCAATCATATTTATTAATCTTTTTAGGTTCAATTGAAATTTTGGTTTATATAATAGGTTGTAATCCACTCCTTTCCTTAAATTATTTCTATTTATCATAATCTCCATGTTTAAGTACATGAGAAATATTACATTTAATTTTCAGTCATGTTTAGATCAATCCGTGACTGTTTTTTTCCAAAACTTTTTTTTTTTTTTGGATAGATGGGTGGCATGTGGCCCATGTACCAATACAGAGAATATATGACATTTGGTGCAAGCTTTTATTCTCTTATTCTATGGTTGCAAATTGCAAAGGAAATAAAGTTGGACCTCTCTGCACATGCCCTGGATATATAGATCTAAATGCTGTATATTTGGATAGTATCACCACAGCTGGAAGTTAGTGACTGCCTTTAAGTTTGGTTACGTCACAGTTGGACCACCCCTCTCCCTCCCTCCCTCCCTTTGTGTATGTATCAACAAAGGCTTAACCTAATTATTTGTCTAAAAACTAAAATTCTCTCATTACCAACTCTCCAACAAATTCATTCTTCAAGACTTTAGTTCTTTTATATAAAGCCTTTTCCAAATATGTGATGATGAGTCACATCTAGAACCCCAAGTCTATGGTTCTAATATGTGTGTGTATATATATAGAAATGATCTAGTTAGCATATCTTTTATAAAGTTATGTAAGCATGAAGTCCGTAACTAATTGTGTAATGCATATTTTGAAAAACTGACCGTTGGATTAGATAATGTACTTATGCATGTCATGTATGCCAAAAATCATAGTGATTCAATTGTCGGTTTCTCAAAAATGTCACTGAAAAAAATTGTGACAGTTTTTAGCTGTCACAGATTTTTGTAGCAATAATTTGAAATTATGATATCAGATCACCGTGATTTTTGACAAGTATGGCATCCATAAGTACAAAATCTAATCCAACGGTCAATTTTTCAAAATATGTGTCCTACAATAATTTATAACCTTCATGTTGAGATAACTTATATACGCAAGCATACATATATATATATAACTTCAAAATTTTCAGCCAAAGAAAGATTTTGAAAGGTTTTATGCCCAGCTTAGTTAAAAGAATAGAAATCACCTGGGAGCCATTTTCTTATTATCCAAACCACTTCTCTTTACTGGTACAAATCGCATCCCAAATGGCGAAATAATTACTAGATGAACCCTTGACTCAGATTCAAAATGCGCCCTTAAAAAATTCCTATCCATTAGAGGGCGTTCTTTTCCTTCGTGTTTTCTTTAACATTACCTCTTTGGAAACATTTAGCTAATGATTTCTACCTAATCCCACGAGGTATGTTGTCAATGTCTCTCTCTCGATTCGACAGGTAAGATGCCGTTCATGTGAATCAAAAAGTAATAATAATGTACAATTGATTGTTGTTTAGCACCTCGCATGGATTGGATGTTCTAGCCCACACACTTATTTATATCATTTTCTATATATATATATATACAAAGCTGATCGTATGGGGTCCAGACCGCAAGTGGACTATATTGCCATTTGGCCGTGCTCTGATGGTCGGTTCCAAATTCCGACAGTTGCATATGATGCTCACCCCCTGCATGCCACGCCTGCAAAAAATCATACCGATCCGACGGTTGGAATTTTGTAAAATCAGCCTTAAACACAAATGAAATTTATATAGTCTTTGGTAATTTTAGTCTGCTTAAGGCTGGTTTTACAAAATTTCAACCGTCGGATCGGCATGACTTTTTGTAGGCGAGGCATGCAGGGAGTCAGTATTGTATCCAACGGTCGGAATTTGGAACCGACCATCAGAGTACGGCCAAATGGCCGTGCAGTCCACTTGCGGTCTGGACCCCATAGGATCTACTTTGTATGTATATATATATATATCATGTGCACCGTATCAATCAATTATATAATAACAATTACATTAATAAAAAAAATTGAAATACTTTATATATATTTCTCACGTGCACCGCGTGCATCAATCAATTATATAATAACAATTACATAAAAAAAAAAAAAAAAATTGAAAGACTTTATATGTATTTCTCATGTCCACCGCATGCATCAATCAAATATATAATAACAATTACATATGAAAAAAAAAATTATTTTCATAGTTTATTTTTTAATCTAATGGTTTATTTTTTTAATCTAACTGTCTGTATCCGACCGTTGGATTAGATAATCTATCTGTCTATGTTAGACATGCTAAAAATTATAATGATCCAACGGTCGGTTTGCCACAACATAGACTATAAAAAAATTATAGAAGGGGGTTACTTGTCATAATTTAATAGTTTAGGGGGGCAAAGTGTTGCAATCAATAGTTGAAGGGAGTAAAGTGTCACAAAGTGAGATAGTTGAAGATGATTTTCTGTATTTTTCCTAAAAAATAATACTGCTAATTGCAATCGAAGGATTCTATACTATTTCACGTAGAATCATTGATAACATTGAGAATTTTATTTTTAAAAGAAAAAACTTATCTTCAAATACCCTCCCATGGGAGAGATACCCTTGTTTCAAAAATGATCAAGTAAGGACATGTCCTTAACCTTAATTTAAGGTCCACTCACCATTAGCATATGTATTTTAAAAAACTAACTGTTAGATTAAATAATTTTTTTCTGTATCTCATACCTACCAAAAATCACTTGATCCAACGGTCAATTTAAAATACAGACTGTTAAACAATTGTTACAGTATCCAACGATAAATATTATTATATTATTTAATGAACTGAATTTTGAAAACCAATGGTCAAATCACTGTGATTTTTTGCAAACGTCACTTACATGAGAAGATTATCTAATCCAACGGTCGGTTTTTCAAAATACCTATCCTATATGAGAAAATTGTGAGTAGACCTTAACTTAATTTAAAAACCGATCCTTAAATGATCATTTCTGCCCCTTGATTAGTGTTAATAACATTCAAAAGAACAATAAACTAACAATTTCTTAGAAAAATAAAAATTCTTAAATCACAAAAAGAGATGAGACTCACATGATTGACCAACCATCACTCATAAAGAGGTGGGACTCATATATTCTTTACAAGTAAGTTAGTCTTTTATTATTATTATATATTTTTATTTTTTATTTTTTCGAAGCAATAAGGTGTCTGAGTTGTCATAATCCCATTAATTCTTGCTTCTCACGTGAGACCGCTACTTCGTGAGGTCGTATAACATCTGGACTACTAATTCTGACTAGTGGCTGGCCAAGAGAATTTGACTGATTTCGAATTCGAGATGTCTTTTAAATTATGTTCAAAAATAATAATCTAAGTAATTTCCTTTCACTTTTTTTTTGGAATAATAATCTATGCGGTTGCTAAGGCAAGTACAGTTTGGTTGAATTTTTTAAAAGTATATTTTTGTTTTTAAAAAATTAGCAATATATATTTTTTTTAATATTATATTTGATTTATATTTTTTATTTTATAAAAAATCATACATTGCTAATTTAAAAATAAAAAATAAAAAAGTTAAAAGTAAATTTAATTTTTTGATAAAAAATTAAATATTATTAATTTAAAAATAAATAAATAAATACTTTTAAAAAATTCAACTAAACGTAGCTGTTAGTTTTTCTTTTCGGACATTAGTTGAAATCATACGAATGTCAAAAAATTAATAAATAAATAAATTCTTTTAAAAAATAAAAATAAAAGCCAATATGAAAAAAGAAATTGCAAATGAAGGCAAGTGGACAAGAAGCACGGCTACCTGAACATTATATCTTGTCATGAGGTAAGGTAAGCCGAAATTTGACTGACAGAAAGGTCCCCCCCACGTGCGACAAAGCCATTCTCCATATGGACATGGGCCCACGTGCCGCCCCTTGAGCATATTAGGCTCAGAAGGAGTGAGCCCACTTATATGGGCCAGTGAGCCGCAACACAAGGGCCCTCCTTTACCAAGTGCACGTCCTTGTTCTCCTGTAGCACCAATGATTGAATAACCCAATCTCTTTACTAGTTCCAACCCTCCATTTCGGATTCATAAATTTAAAAAATTTTATATCTTTTAATAAATTTTTATAAAGTGTAGTAAATATCATACAATCCATATAATTACGACCGTCCGTTACGTACACGAGTCAATACATACCTGAACATGCAAGTCACAAACAATCGTATGGAAGATGGACTGTGCGATATGTACCATAATTGATTCTTTCTAATTTTTCAACTATCTATAAATTTTTCGGTCCTTATTGTTGTATTTTTCACATCTCACCATATACAATCAAATATTAGGTTAAAAGAATTATGTAAAATTAAAACCTCTTCCCTTTATTGATCTTTTATAATAACTTGATTTACTTCATATAATTTTTATAATTGTATTACATATAATTAAAAATGCACAAATAAACATGGAAAGTATGAAATTATATTTACCATTAAGTATGATATAATTTTTGCGATTATAAAATTTATTTTTAATTCTTTCATTGTAAGAAGTAAAAACAGTAACAATTTCATACGAATTCTTTAATTTCCTTTTTTTACAATTTTTTTTTTTTGAGTAAAATTTTTACATGCAACACCCGTCTAATATGGGAGCGGATAATGCAACCTCTCCCAACTATTAGCCCACCCCCTATGTTAAGTTAACTCCAATAATTTATAAGAACACTCCATGCATTCCCTAAAATAACTCTAACCCAAATAATTGTTCTTTAGAGTTTATTTCCCCACCCCATTTAGAAATAATGTGTTGTGTTACTTACAACCTAACATTTTTTTATCACAACTTAACAATACTGGTTTGTTGAGTTACTTCCAACTTAACATTTCCAGAATATTAGGTTGCTCACAACGCAATAGAACGTGTTTGTTAGGTTGTGATCAACCTAACATTTTGTGAATGTCATATTGGAAACAACGCAACAAAAGCAATAAAATCGTCTGTCCTAATATTCTCATAATGTTAGGTTGATCACAACTTAACAAAACTGGTTTGTTGAGTTACGTCCAATCTAACATTCCTATAATGCTAGGTTGCTCACAACGTAACAGAACGTGTTTGTTAGGTTGTGTTATGTTATAAACAATACAACAAAACCAATAAAATGTATACATTATGGGAATTTTAGGTTGATAACAAACACATTATGTTAAGTTATGATCAATCTAATATTTTATGTTTGTTAAGTTTGAAGAAACCTAACAATGTTGGAATGTTAGGTTAGAAGAAACGCAACATTCACAGAATGTTAGGTCGTCTTCTACGCAACAAATAGAGAATGTTAAGTTCTGTGTAACCTAACACTACGGGATTTTGCCCAAAAAAAAAAAAAAAAACCAAAACTTCGGCAAAAAAAAAAAAAAAACCATTATAGCTTCTAAATACTTACCTCAACTCTGTTAGTTGCTTCATTAAGCTTCAAGAGAGAGAACCATCATCTCACGGTAGCCATTGATGAACATGTCAAGCTTTCATCATTATTAACTCTTATTAACTTATGCCAAAAACGTTTTAAAAACCTACTGAAATGATGCAATCAGATTTGAAGTGAGTAAATCTTACTCTCTTTTTTCGAATCAAAGATGAAATTGTGTTTGGTTCAGCAGACGTACGCGCTCTCTCTCTCCAGTCTCCACGTTTCCTGCTTCCTCTATGTGTTTTTTCTTGTGTTTACTGCTTGTAAGAGAAATAAGACTATTAATTTTTGGAAAGAAAGATAGTTTTTGCTCATATGGAGTTGGGATGAACTTAAAAAAACAAGTTATGATATATTAGGCATTTTAAATTTATACTTGTCCTAAATAATAAAATCATTTAAGGGCATTTTTGAAAACATAAAAAATGGAGTGGGCAAATAGTTGCAGGGGTTGCATTATCCGCTCCCGTCTAATATATGTTAAAATATAATGCATTACAGTTCCCAAAGAGGAGGCCCAATGGGCTCTTAGGTTCCTGGGCTGTTGATTATCTCTCTTGATCTATTTGGTTGCTCAGGTTTCCCTCAAATATTTAACAATCTTAAAATTAAGTTCAAGCTTGGTTAGTAATCTTTTATCAAGAAAATCTTAAGTCAAAGCGAGTAATTAATTATTTAAAATATTAATAATCTTATGGAGGCGAATAGTACTCTACTAGAGCTTGAGTCAATAAATTACTGAGCTCAAAAATAAGTTTGAACTCGGCTCATTTAAGTTACAAATGAGGTTCAAATAAGCCTCTTATCAAATTAATCATGAGCCCCAACCTAAGTAGCTTTGTTCATCTTAAATGCCCTTTGCAGCTACCCTTAGTAAACTTTTGAGATTAAGAGACATAGGATGACCTTATAAGCTTATCCACTAAAAAGAAAGCCACACAGTAAACATAAATTAAGATATACAGTCACATCAAGAAAAAAAAAAACATGATTTACAAGTAAAGATGCAAAACGCAGCACACAATCACTTCCTATGGGCAGCATGACAACCAAATTACTTCCAACAAATCAAACACAAAACTTTATGATAAAAGAACAGCTTTAAGCCAAGAGGGACACACCACAATCCAATATGTTCATATTGGGTAATCTTAAGATACGTCAGTCGAGATTTCCCTTCAATAATTTTGCCAAAAAAATGTGTTCTTCTACCCCGCGATAGCACAGCTTCAAGATTTTCCACATATCACAAGCACCGGCAGGCGCTTGTGAGTCCTACGAGTTTGTTACTCCTGCAGCTGCTCTCGGAACCTTCATTCCAAATCCATGCTTTACCTTCTCAACCCTGTTCAAAATTTCAAGTCAGTAATGTTTTATAATGACACTGAACTTATAACGTGTTTAGATACCAAATGAAAATAGTATATTGTAAAGTTTTAATTTCCATGGAAAGTTCAACATGTAAAATGGAGTCATCAACAAGTTAAATACAGATAGAGAGAGAGAGAGAGAGATCAGTTGAAACTTGACCTAGCTATTAGAGGTGTAAGTAAAACATACATGCTTATTTTAATGCTATTGAAAACAAAATACACTATTTTAACCCCTTGTGTGGATCTTCAAAGAAGTTAAGGGAGGGAAATGAAAAGGAAAAATTAAAAATGTCTTGAAAAAGGAATCAGTTTCTACACAATTTTTACCATTTTCCTTTCTCTTGCATTTTCTGAGATCCAAACATAGCATAAAGGTTGTGAAAAAGAAAAATGCAAATCTCATCTTTGTGTGCCTAAGTAATCCTCAATAGTTCTAGAGAAATTTTTTTTGCTGGCTGACTTCTCAATATCGGGACAATTGATAGACTACCAGCTTCTAAATTACGTCATTGAATGGTCTCCATCACCATAGACAACCAAATTAGTGTCCTATGGATGCTGCAACAGAAAGGTGAATTGCTCACATTCAAAAGCTTTAAGATTATTTGGTTTGCAGTGCTGAAACCAGCACTGTTTAAACTCAGTTTAAAGTCAGCTCATGAGCCAGCTATGATATCAGGCCTCAAACTGAAATCTTCGATTTGATTGGAGCAAAAGGAGAACCATATAGGCTTGATTAGGGGATGTAGACAAAAGATGAGAGGTGTTGGGAGTGCATGATGTTACATGTGTATAGGGAATCAAATTATGCAGCAGACTGGATGGCAAAGGAAAGCACTAAGAAAGAGTTTGGGTTGAAATTGTACGATGATCCCCCTGGTGGGATTAGAACTCTGTTAATGGAGGATAACATGGGAGTTTGTAGACCTAGATACATTAGTTTGTAATTGGGCTTTTGCCCCATTCTTTTTCTACCAAAAAAAAAAAAAAAAAAAAAAGGGAGAACCATATAGGAGAGAAAATATTGTCATGATGGGTGGAAGGGTACAATAATATAAATCATCAAACTAGAGAAACAAGTATCCCAAGTCCTAACAGGTGACAAAATAAGGAGATTGATGGGATTTTGGACAATGAAGATGTTTGGTGTAAGTGCATATGGATTGAGCTAATCCTATTCTCTAGATTCTGGTTGCAATTTGTTGCTAAGCATGCTTACAATTATAGAAGTCCCATTTCTTGTTTACTAGAAATGTTATTGTTTAATTAGTAGAAATATTATTCTTTCAAGAGTGTTTAGCAGAAGGATAATAATGACTGCATCTCATAAACTAACACCAACATGAAAATCTAAGTTCCAACCCACACCATCCAAGGGCTCTCTGCCAAGCGCTTAACAATGGGCCGGCCTTTGCAGAAAATGACAAGAAAACACATGGAGGGAGATCTACAAACATGTGCATGCTTTGATATTGGTTTAGTTTGCTTCATTAGTTCCTAAAAACTTATTCATGTGTTCGGTAATGCTTTAAGGTTATCTTTAATCCTTTCCTTTCAAGCCATCTTTTCCTGCATAAAGATTTTGAGCTTGAATTCAAGATTGCAGATCTTAACTCATGAAATTTCTTAAATTTCCAAAGAAAACTATTCTTGGAAAAAATCCTCCATAGTCTAAGTGATTTTGTTTGCTTAATTAGAAAATTTTCAACAATTTCACTATTTTATGCAAGGGACAATCTTTACTTGTTATAAGTGTCACTCCAATAAATTAACTTTGAAATTAGTCAAAAGCAGAAGTTTACGTCTAGAATCATTCAAGCAATTTGGTCGCATAACGATGGTCCAACTCATATACCCCCATAGTTAATGAAACTCCAATTGAAGTGTCTAGAATCATTCAAGCAATTCAGTCACATAACAATGGTCCAACTCATATACCCTCATAGTTAATGAAACTCCAATTGAAACGATTCCACTCAATCATTTGCTTTAACTCTGTCAAGTAGCCCATATCATCCTTTCATTTCCTCAATGAAAAGTAGTGAGACTGCTTTTACTCGCTCTTTTAAATCCTGAAGTTCTGTTTCTTTTAAAACCTAATTTCATTTCACCCCAATTATTCTCACCCTAATGCACAACTTAAGCTTTAATCCCTTTCAGATTACCATGCAACCAACCCTAATTACCATAGATCCTAATATCCACATCCTAATCCCCCAAGTCATGTCTGACATTGAACCCAAAGAAATTGTGCATCATTCTGCAGATTCAAAACCAGTCCTACAGCATAAAACCATTATGCAATGGGGGGTCAGAGCACTGTGGAGGTAGAACTACATTTGTTTTAATACAATAAACAGCAATTGAAACAATTGAAAAGTAAAAAAGAACTTAGGAAAACATCCATCAGGGATTGAGGCTTACGTAGGGGCAAGTTTGCCAAGGCTTTCTAGTTCTTCACCAGACTCCTCGTCCAGGACTCTTCCGGAAATCTCAATGATATAAGATTTATCTCTAGCAGTTGGAAGTCCTCTACCAGCAAGCAAATTGAAATCTTTTTTATGAAGTTCTCTCCCGTTCACAAAAACACCTGTACTTCCACCAGCACACTTCTCCGGCATGGGATAATTGAATTCTTCAATCAATGGCTGCAAGAGAAATGGCATTTCTTCATCAATATAACTGGGAATGAAATCTATTACCAATAACTGATCCACTAATATTTGTGTAAGAATTAGTTAATCTTACGGGAATTATGCCAAGACAAGGTCCACCCATCACACCCCAAAATCCAGCTCGAAAATCATACCTGGTCAAAGAAAATAGAGAAGGCAAAACCATTAATACGAATGAAGTATAAGAAACTGACAATTGAATTCTATAACAAACATAATGAAGCAAGGACAAAGTAATTCTCAAGCACAACTATAAAGAAGAATCTTAAAGTTTCAATGTATGAGAATTCCTTAGTAGGCCTGTAATGTGGATGAATTCAGATCATATCAGGATATAGCCACATCCAGACATGTTATCTGAATATATGCATTCAGATAATCTGACAGACTCCAATAAAGATGATAGCAAGTTATTATTTTTAAAAGCAAAGCTACACCACATTGCTTAGATAAAGCTCAGCACCCCCATTTTTTAGCAAAACAAGAATTGATCTTCTTTGTTCTTTTAAGTTAATACTAATACCAGACCGCATTGGAATGCATAGGACTCCCTCAAAAAAATAGAACCATAAACAAAATATTGATAGAATCTAACTAAGAATGTTTGGAAATAAAACTAATGCACCTGCTGTGTGCAAACACTCACCAGTATTGTCCAGGATGGATTGGTCCAGCTATTTTTTCGGCCTTCTTAATCAAACGATCTGCTATGGAATGCCCATTAACTGTAATATTAGTTTTCCCATTCTCATCTGTTTGATTAGATCTTGAAAAGTCCCTAAAGCTCTTCTTGATAATGCCACCAAAGAATGATTCAACCCCTTTGTTGATTCTTGGCTGATCTTCTTCCTTGCTAATATCCCCTGAATCTTGAGATATCCCAGTATTAGAATATTCATTGAATGAAACCTCCATCTCGCTAGCCAACGATGCACCTTTTACAGAATTTTGTCTTGAGGTAGTTTTGCTCAGTATCACCTTTTCATGGTCTGAGCGACTACTTCGGTTTCCCTTCCCCAATCGGTTCACCACATGATTATTAGAAGAGTAATCAAAATGCTCTTGAAGAGGTGAACCAGAAGGTGGTGGTGACACAGTGACTTTTATTGGCAGATCAACAGAGTTGGTCACCCCTCTTGGAGCAATCAAACCGTCTTGGCAATCCTCATCCTCAGAGGTAGTGGAGGATGAAGAATGAAGGCTTCGCGTCTCTTGAGACTTGCTTGAGTTCAAATCCTGGCCTGTTGATGATGAAACAGGTTCTGTTTCCATTGATGGAAAATCATACCCGGAATTATCATAATCATCCGAGGAAAAATTCAAGCCAGCCCGGTTCACATGGCCATGGGAATGTGAAGCACCACCATTGACCACCTCATTATAGCTACTATCTATCTCCTTAGGAGTTTGCTTCATTTCTGCATGAGCAGAAACAATAATTTTCTTGTCGACCACAGCAAAATAGATTACTTTGGAGCATGCCCCACAACGCATTCTTTGGTGATTCTTCTCTGTAAGCAACACTTTCTTAGGTAGTTGTAGCAATTCAAAACAATTGTAACATGTTATAAATGGAGCACCACCAGCTATGGGATGACAGCGGCGTCCACTTTTGGCCAGCACCACCCTCTGAGGAGGGCGGCAAACAAAACCACCCATTTCAGAGTTGAGGTCACCTGGCCATCTTTTTTGGGATCGTGGATCATGAGAACTCAATGGAGGAGGATTGGCAGGTCTAGAATTATAAACCCTAGGATCAAATGCACAGGGGTTTTCGTTATGATAGAACATGGGATTATTTGGGGCATCAGGGAACCTTTTATTGCAGAATGTACTAGGTGGGACTGGTGCTGGAACTTGTCGATGTTTGTCAAGGCAATGGAAACAAGAGCAAGAAGGTTGGTGAAAGATTGCATTATGTGCATGTGGTTCAAACAGATCTGGATCAGCACCCATATAGTGTCCAGAAAAATATGGATGAGATGGCTGCTGTTGGTATTGACCTGGCGCCTGGTGTGGAGCTCTCCTGAGCATTTGGGATCGAAAAGGTTCCCCATATCCTGGAATATGATCTGAAGTATGCATTGAAGGATAAACGCTATGCATAGCCATTTCATTTTTACTCGCAAAAGGGTATGGCTCAGGATAATGACTGTAATAAGGTGGTCTTGCAACATGTTTATCAGGCACAAAAAACTGCTTCGAACCCCTATGTGACCCTGAAGTGCCATCAGGGAACCAATTATCAGAACCACTAAAAGACTCCTGATGAACCATCCTCCTATCAAGAGGAACTCTTTCTATTGGTTTCTCAGCCACATTACCCGACCGACTTAGTTGCTCCTTCAACTCATCCAGCTTCCTCAAAAGCTCAGCTCGATCTTGATCAAGGTACTCAACTCTATTAAACCCATCTGGATCATTACAGTCCCTTAATGCTTCTCCATAACCATAACTAGAATCCCGATAATAATTTGACGGGCCCTCATCCGCATATTTTGAAGTCGAAAATCTCATACCTTCAACATCAGTTTTTGGGTTTCTCCGAAACCCTTCCATTTCCCCTCTCTCCTGAGTTCGCCAATCAGATAACCTTCCCGACCTTCGGAACCCGCTTGCATTTCCAACGGGTGGTTTCAATTCCTCACGTTCTGTTCCCATGTTTGCACTACTCAATTCATTCCTATTCATATTCATATCGATATCATTCTCAACAACCCACTTGTCAGCTATAATCTTAGAAAGATTATCCTTTCTCTGTCTATAACTAGAAGAACTAGAATTTGACTTAACATCTGTCTCGGAAGCATCACTCAAATTGGCTATTCCTTTCTCAGAGAAATTCTCTGATCTCTTGGAAATTCCTTTCTCAGATAAATTCTCTGATCTCTTGGAAATTCCTTTATCCGAGGAATTCTCCAATTTTGCAGAAACTCCTCCCACCCTTTCTTCATCAGACTTCTCAGATAAAGTATCGGCCTCAGGATTTCCTTTTTTAGCTGTGAATTAAAAGACAAGTCCACTATCAAATTATAAATTAAGTGTGTGTATATATAACCCAGAAATGCATCATTTGCCCCCCACCCAAAAAAAAAAAAAAAATAGTACGAAAAGAAAAGAATCCGAGAATTTGAAATGGAAAATCCGCATCGTTCTGCACAATGGAAAACAAAAGCCTCTAATCAACAGCGCCTAATACAATCATTTGACTTTCGTCTGATGCGAGTGTTTCAATTTGTTTTTGAAAACCAAAAATAACAAAGATTTAAGAAGCAAAAGATTCCTTTACTTTTCTTTTGTATTTTCTCAGTTTTGACAACCAAACAGAGAGAGAGAGAGAGAGAGGAGATGAGAAAATTTAACAAATCATACAAGTATGCCCAATACTACAAAAAGGTTTCATTTTGGTTTAGGCGGGCATTCCATAACTTTTGGAAACCTGGGCAACATAAACTTTAAGATTCAAAATTCTTATTTCCTGTTCGTTCATTAGTTTTCTTGGCAACCAAACATAGGGTACAAAACAGAAACTAGACTAAACAAATCGTATAACAGTAATAACAGCGCCTAAATTATTTGACTTTGGTTTAGGTGTGTCATTCAATGCTTATGGAAACAAAACAACACAAATAATAAAGATTCAATATTTCAATTCTCATGTTTTCCTCAAACTTCTCGACAACCAAACAGAGATTACCAAAGAGAGAGAAAAAAAATCAAAGAAGCCGTACCTCGAAGAACAGCACCACAACCACCACACTGATAAACGGAGTAATCAGCAAGCTCTGGAAGAAGATTTTCACATTTGGGACAACGAACCACACGAACCTTAGCTGAATCAGCCATCATAGAGAATCAAAGGACCTTGAAGAAGAAGTATAAGAAACCTATATAATCTATCACAAATGTCATTTTACTGTGAAAAAAGAAATAGCTGGTTTTAGTGAGATAGTTACATGAAATTGGATAAAGTGAAAATAATGAATAGAAGTTAAGACATTTTACTCGGAAATCTATGCGAGAATAAGAGCTATTGTGAAATGTGAAGTACTGAAATTCTTCTGTTTGAAGAGAGAGAGAGAGAGAGAGAGAGAGAGAGAGAGCTCTGTCTTCGAAAATCTGAGATTCTGAAGCCTGATGAGTTTTGTCACTTTCCTGAGAGAAAGAAAAAGAAAAAGAAAAAGAGAAAGAAAATCGAGCTCTGTTTGTATCCTGAGAAAAAGAAAAAGAAAAAGAATTTTCAGAGGGAGAGAGAGAGAGAGAGAGAGAGGACTTTAAGAACTGCGAGTGGTCGGACTGATTTCCGAGGTGTTCGGTTGTGGACAGCGGGGTGTGATGATTTTGTCACGCAAAAATCACGGAATGCAAGACAAAATCAATAAAACGCCGTCGTTTTACTGTGAGAAAGCAGGACAACGACGTCGTCCGAAAAAGTGAATCGGCGATTATCTGGGTTTCCACTCGGGGAAAGATGAGAAAGTGAATCGGCGATTTTTTGGGGGAATACTACTACATGCGCTCCGAGTTTTGATACTTACACTCTATGTGCAGATATCATGGATTCATGGAGTGAAAATAACATAAAGTGGAGTGCCCATCGAATATTTCGTTTTCTTTTTTTGTTTTTTATTCCTTGTTTGGCTTTATCCCTTTATCGGCTTTTTTTTTCCCAGCTAGGAGAGAGAGAGAAAAGCATGATTTTGGCCGTTGTGAAAGTGAAAGAGAAGAAGGCGCGTAATCAGAGTCTGACATTTCTCAGTTAATAGAAAGTCTATTATTTGCTACCCCACACCTACCACCAAACGGTCCCTACCCTTCCCCAACTTGCCTCAAAATCTTTTGCTCCCATCTTCCTCGAGACTTTCGTATGTTTTCCCACTGGTTGTTTTCATCATCTTGTAAAGGCAAACATGCCTTGAATCAATTATGAAAGCATATGAAGAAGTATAACGTACCAAAATATAAAGAAATGAAAAATGTCTTTTTTATCCTTTGTCTCTTCGTATGAGAGGTGGTAATATTTTCGTCCCTTCATGTAATGCTCCTCGTGTGAAAAGATTGAGAATTTCATTAGCACACCCTTCATTATTTGAATAGCAATCTGAACATAAGAAAAGTCTATTTTCAAGAATGCTAACAATAATAATAATTAACGAATTTTCTACTCATGTTCATTGTGGAGCCGTGGGGGACATGTACATCAATGCCCTTCGAGCACCGGGCTAAACCTATCCTTACCGTCATTAAATGGAATGGTGCACTTTTCTGAAGGAGGCTCTCAATTCAAAACAACATCATTTCGAGTGTCCCGTCTCAAATGAACTCTTACCCAAACTGGCGACCTACTTAGGAGAAGAAACCAATTGGAAAAAATGAGGAAATTGGCTTACAACCAACTAAGTTAGGTAGCTGAACTAACTAGCCAACTAATCAAAGGAACCAAAATCACAATAGAGCTCTGCAACCCCTAAAAATGATCAAATGGATGACAACATTTCTTATTTTCGTAAGCCATGACCATACAGTAAAAAATGAGGCTTTTTGCACCGTTAAAAGGCCCATAAGCCGATCAGAATCATAAAGTAGTTACACCAAATGAATTTCCATGAAGTGCCCCTCCCCTATCCACCGCCAAATGGGAGGAATGACGAGGTATAGGAAAAACTAGAAAATGGCTCCTTTTTGAAAAGTAGGCAATTGGAGAAAGATAAAAATGAAAGCCCTCTCCTAATTAAGAGGTATGTATTTCAACATTATCTAGTCTATTCATTTTTAGCAAAATTTCCTTACTAACTTGAGCATCGAAGCTCTTTTGAAAGTTTCACAGCGGAGCAAGTTTAAGGGTTTGAACCATCCTTATCAAAGAATTTCAAATCACCTCCAAGAGGTAATAGTCAGCTCATACATTCACTATTCAAATACATGTCCATTTTAAATGTCGTATCTTTATTTTATATGGATCTCTTGTCCTTATAAAGTAAATACATATTCGAAAAATGAGTATATGTCATGTTCATATACGAAAGGGCGAGAGTGAGAGTTTCAACGACTAATACTAACACTCCTTTCTTGAGTTTCTCTTCCAATGAGCTAAGGTCTCCTTAAATTTGTACACTATACATAGTACACATCACAATGTACGCACTAAGTAATTAGATAAAAAATTATGCAACGGTTTCATCACAAAATTTTATAGTGAATTTTTTTTAGAATAGTAGTGTGCTGGTTAAAGATTTATATTACCTCCAACTCTATAGACTTCAACTATAGCATATGATGATTAGATCGACTTAGCATTTTTCAAATTATTTTCATCAAGTGAATTTGGTGTCATCTGTGTATATGCTAATTTAGGAAATCCATCAACTCCATGTCGTAATAGCTTAACTCCAAAGGAGAAGACGTAATAAGGCAACAAAAGAATTATGAAATTAGCTTCTCTTATATAATTAAATAAATATATAATTTTCAAATTTTCAGGTGGAGGGGTTCCTCTACAGTTGTTTGACAAATATTATGGAAGAAACTCTTAAAGTTTGTGTAAAGATGGGAAATCTTATGCAAAATTTGCCTATAAAATAATAATAATGTGGCAATTCTATATTTATTACTAGATTAAATGACGTAGTTTAGATATGGGATCTTATCTCAATTATCCCACATATATACATATATATATATATATATATATAACACTAGAAATGGAAAAATAAAAGAAATAAAAGAAATAGTAAATATATAATGAGAATTCGGATGTTTTTTCGCGTCATCCAAATAAAAAAGCAGAAGCGGAGGATCCAGACTCTTAATACCGAGATTAAGAGCTCTTTATGAAAAGGATATATGTTGGTTTATAAAGATTATGAAATAGTAAATGTTTTTGAGACGGCAGTGATAAAAGAAGCACCTGCCGCCTGCCGACCAACTAGAATTAGTCATTTTGACGTTGTCTCGTCAACCAAACCTTAATTCTTTACTCGTCACCGGGGTCCATCTTGGCGAGTATAGAATTAAGGCTTACGCGTCACACGCGTGCATTTAGACGTGGACGAGTTCTTACACAATCATCATCTTTCATTTGAGTAACATTAAATCCTTCTTTAACAAAATTGCTAAGGGGCCCATTTCTTTTGTGAATTCGAGCGGTCTCAATTCATTTATATTTATCAAAAAACTCAAATGTACATGTACAGCTTAATTTAATGGAAAATTATATTTTAGTATATCTCCAATTTTATGGTGAATATTAATGTGGTTTCTAAATTTTTTTTACTTGATTTAATCCAAATATTTTAAAAGTTGTATCAATGTGGGATATTATTAACTGACGGAATTAGCATTTTACCATTTAAATTTGACAACTGTTAATTGGATTGTTAATAGAATTAACATTAATTGACTGGTAGCTCTGCCAGCAACTCTCAATTTTAACAAGAGATAATTGGCTTAAAGTCATATTTTAAAATTATTTATTGACTAAAGTCCACCCAAATATTTTTTCTTTGGAAAAGTCCCAATTAAATAAATTTTAATGCCTAAAGTCCTATTTGTTTAAAATTTAATTATTCTAGTGACATAATTGCCCTTCTTCTTTTTCTTCTTCTTCTTCTTCTTCTTCTTCATGCCCGCTCCCAACCCGACCATGGGGTTTGCGAACACCGAATTTACTTATTTCCTAGGGGCTGTTCCGGTTAAGACACGACCTCGGCGAATGAATCCAAAGCCAGTAAAGTCCAGGAAGAAAGAAAGAGCTGGGCTTCGAAGTCAATAACAGCAGTGACTAGCCCAATCGTGATAACACAAAAGCCTGGAAGAAAGATCACCACTTGAATGATTGGCAGGCACCAGGAAGTCATCCACTTAAATGCACTATGCCAGGAGAACATAATCTTTAGCATTCACTGCAGACTGGGATGCTACTCTAAAAAATCTCCTTAGGCCAAATATCTGCTTGACTAGTAGTATGAGTTCAATTTGGCTTCTCACAGTATGTTAAAATGGGCATTTTCATTGCATATACAGAGGACAATTCAAGATTTTTTTTGAAAACAAAAAAGGATAAAAAAGAAAGAGAAAAAGGAGTATAATCTGGTGAAGAGCCACATTCCAACGCTTTAGTTTTCAATTTCTCATATCTGAATCGCAATTGTTAGCAAGGATTGATTCGATGGATAGTGAACTCTGCGAATCTGGTGGAAAAGAGAACGAAGAGGAAGAGAGAGGGAGGAGAGACCGCCATGGATTTTGCAAATAAACGTATGAGTCTCGTGATTTTGTATCGAATTTCCTAATCACAATCAGCATCTAGTTTTCCTTAAATGCACTATAAGTAAATTGATTTTTATCAATTTGGGTGTTTAAATCACATGATTTAGATATAAATAACTCCATTAATTGGATTGTAAGGAAAAAAAAAGTTTTTTTAATTAATTTTTTGTTTGGTTGATTGGAAAATATAAGAAAAAGAAAGTTTATTTATTTTTTTTTTAGCGTAGTTACCTGCATTTTCCGGCGTAGTAACCTGTGTTTCCAGCATAGGGAACAAATGCAGGTCACTATGGGGCAAGTCATTACGGGGTGTGACGTAGTGAACCCCGGAGTTGGTGTGACGTAGTGAACCCCGGAGTTGGGGGTGTAGGTGGCGTTAGAGGTTGTTAGAAAGGAGAGGTATTTTTGTGCAATTCATGCTAAAATGACTTTTGGAAAGAAAAATCTGTTGAAAGAACTTTAGGCATGAAAATCTTTTAAATGAGGACTTTTAGCCAAATTCCCCTTTTAACAAACAAAATATTACTTCTGTCAGTTAATATCTCACATTGTACAACTTTTAAAAAGTATTGACTAAATCGAGTAAAAGTAAATTTTAGGAACCAAATTGGTACTCACTCCAAAATTGAAAGTACTAAAATGTTATTTTTCCTTAATTTAAATTTTAAGTTCTTTGTTCGAATGAAACTTTTTTTTTTTTTTTTTTTTTTTTTGGGGTAGAGAGACTCTTTTGTTCAACAAAAATAAAAATAAACTAAAATAAGGACACATTTGATATTTCTTGGAAAATTTGAATTGTATCAATGTGAGAGTTTAATCCTAGAAAATTATGGACTCTCAAACTAGAATTCAAACTCTTGAGAAATTAATTCACGGAAGTTAAGATTATTGTTGTTTGGACTATTCTAAAATTTCTTATTCTAGTGGATTATTTGTATTCTTCATATTTTATTTTGCTAAAATCATCCCAGTGGTGCTTAGTGCTTAAGGTGAATATTGATGGAGCTTGGAGGCAATCTGAGGTTGAGTTGAGAATATGCTTACTGCTTGAAGAATTCAACGTTTCGACCACGGTGGCTTCGAAGAGATGATTCAACTGGCCAACGGAGGGAAGGTCACTGGAAAATCAAATAGGGTTCACACAAAATTAGGCCCCACCCTGTTGATAAGCTTTTTAGGAGGAGTCGTTATAGGCGATGTTAACCTAACGACGCGTACGGATTGGTCCCCGTGCTAACCCTCCACAAGCTCCTGCGTTACTTCAATTATATAATGTGATTACAAATGAAAAACACTCCTAAAATTTTAGAATACTACTCCGTATTACATTTGAAGTTGGTGAATGGGGATGTTGAATGGGGCTTCAAATAATAGAAGGTAAGTTGCAGAATTCAGAGATCAATAAGGCAGGCTGGGGCGAGGACCGAGGAGGGCTAAGTTAATGGACATAGTATCCATTGCAAATTTAAGAAACGATTCTTGCATTTGACGTTGCGCAATATGAATTCTTAGATTTTGCAAACGATAGGGATATCAATGGGACGGATTTTTGCTTTTCCGATCCTGTCCCGTGAATGAAAATCATTTTTCGAATTCGTCCTAATTCTAATTTAATTAAAACGGGAGGGGTAGGATGGATTTTTCCAACGGATTTGAGAAAATAGTTAAAATATTTTTTTTAACTTCAATAACTTTTTTTTTTTAATGAACCCTAACCATAATCTCAATAAATTTGTTTTCAATCTTGGATTATAAGTATTTATAGTTAAAATATATATTTATACACACTACCTTGGTGAAAATAATAGAAAAAAAAAAAAAAGAATAAAAATCTTAGTAAAAATCTTAGAATAGAAAAAACACTAAATATTGTGAATAAATTGAAAAGATTTTAGTATAATTATATATACATAAATATTCAGGGCGGGGTGTGTTGGAGAAGCCATATAGGATTTTTAATTTTTTTTTCTCAAATCTTATAGGGTATTCAAATTTATTTCCCAAACCCTCCCCAATAGAAGCGAGGCGAGTTACCCTTTTAACCCATCCCATTAACATCCCTAACAACCGCTGACTACACCCAACTGCACGATAGTGGACTGGAGGGGAGGTTATCCCTTTTGAAAAACTGACATTTGGATTAGATAATCTTCTTATGTATGTCATGTCTGTAAAAAATCTACGAAATCCAACAGTCGGTTTTCAAAATAGAGATTATTAAACAATTGTTACAGCATCCAATGATAAATAAGAATATTATCTATTATAGTATTTCACGAAATGTATTTTGAAAATCGATTGTCGGATCATTGTGATTTTTTTATAGACATAACATACATAAGAATATTTTCTAATCTGACGGTCAGTTTTTCAAAATATCATCGACTGTGTGAGAAATTGTAAGTGTACTTTAAACCGACCTTAATAGGTAAATCTCTATATATATTTCAATCATGTGGAAGTTTAGAAATTTGAAGACAAGTATTCTATTTGTATGTCTCCACAAGAGGATTCGTTATTAGGATTTCTATAGTAAATTAAGATGACAACTCAATCAAAAGTCAATATTTCATGTTACTATCCAACAATTATCTTATTTTAGTTTTGAAGAATCCATCAAAGCATATATATATATATGTGTGTGTTATATAAGAGATGTGTTTTGGACTTAGAAGAGATAGTTAATGGTTAGAACATAGAAGAGGCAGTTGATGAATACATGATCCTCGTGGTATAAAGTTCTAAATTTAAGGATTTTTAAATAATTTTCTCTATTTTTAATAAAAAGATTTTGTATTTAGTTAGAATATTGTTATAGAGATTACTGTCTCGTCTAGGGTGAACTTATCAAGTGGCCATTTCTCACCTCTCTTATAAGAAAGGTAACGGTGATTTTTCAATAAGTTAAGGGGGCCTTGTTATTGCAACCCTTCCCAACTATTAGCTCACCCCAACCATTTGTGATTTTTTACCATTTTATGAAAAAAAATAAAAATAAAAATACATTATTTTTAAGAAAACTAGCCGCGTTATCTACTAGAAAACATCATTTTGAACAACTTTGTAGAAGAAAGTTTTTCCAAAATCTATCATTTAAGTAGACTTTTTGACCATTTATTATTTTTACAGAATATTTCGTAAAAAATGCCAAAAAGTATACTTAAATGATAGATTTTGGAAAAACTTTCTTCTACAAAGTTGTTCAAAATAATGTTTTCTAGTGGATAGCGTGGCTAGTTTTCTTAAAAACAATATATTTTTTTATAAAACGGTAAAAAATCACAAATGGTTGGGGTGGGCTAATAGTTGGGAGGGATTACAATAACAAGGCCCTAATTAAGATCACAATCAATCAGGTGTAAGCATGCGATTGTGGGCTACCTACTAGGCAGGTTGTCTTGGACATACTGGGCCTAAGTTGGGAATGGGCTGGACCAAAATGGACCTATGGCAGTTTTGGTGTAGAGAGATAAATGCATACTTTTTGTAACTGGGTTGGGCCTAAGCAATGGGTCCACTCATATTAGGAAGGAAAATGCGCGGGTGAAATTAAATTAAATTCATGTAATTACTCTTTTTTTACCAAACATGCACCTTCTCCATAAGCAGGTATTCCCCACCTCAATAGACAAATTTGGTAACATTTAAGCCAGGTCAAGTTCCTAGTTTTAAATTTCTTTTCTTATAAAGGATGAGAGATGCCACCTGAACTACAGGAGCCAAATAGTGTGCACTAACTTTAGCAACGAAAATGAATACGGCTTAAAAGATTACATAATTATCTCCAAGAAGGCCATTTTAATTTTCAGTTTTAGTCATGGCAACATGGCTCACTAGGAAATAATCATCAACTAACTTAGCCATATATTTGCTTAAGAAATTTGATTAGTGCTCCATTAGAGATTTTTCAAAAATATTATGGAATTTATGAATAGTTGAAATTTTCGGAATAATTACGGTCTGAATTGTAATAGTAGTTAATCCACCATTGACCAAAATCTCATGCAATTTTTTTTTTTTTTTAATGTAGTAAAATAAGTAATGTAAACTAAGCTTGTGGACCATCTCCTTAACAATTGTGATTTAATTTATGTTTTGGGTCAACCGACTTAAAAATTTCCTTATCCAATTCTTGCACTGATATCTTTCTCCTCTTGTAAGAGGGGACAAGAGGGGACAGGGGGAGGTTGAAGGTTCCATCGCTGAGCCCACTTTTTGGAGGAAAAAAAAAAGTTTCAAAATAAAATTATTTTCTTGAAAAGAAAGCAAGATACTAAGGTAAAATATATATAATCCAAATGAAAGTTCACTCGCAGCGGTGTAATGCATATTCATTTTTTATGCAAATCGTAGTCATTAATAATATATGCATAATTATTGTGTCTAATCATGCGTGTATGATCAACGACTGCAATCTGTATTTGATGAATTTTATCCATCATTTCCCACATAGGATCATCGTTATTCATTAATGATCCATAAGTGCAATTGACACACTATATGTATTAAGGCCCAAAAAAAAAAAAAAAAAAAATCAAGAATAGAGAAAAAGTACAGCCTTGTATATTAAATAAAGATTGCCATATACTCATTTACCTTGTCCATTAATTTGCACTACTATTTCCTCTCCACAAGAAAATTCTGTTGCAAAAACTATAAAATCCAGTTTTCAACTTCTTGGCCTTATTGTTCCTTTCTCCATTCATCATCTTCCTTTTCAACATCTTCCTCCCAACAAATTCCCTCAATGAGCCCACCATTGAAGACCCTTTGTCCATTCTTGTGGACCCCACATTCGATGTAGATAGCGACGATGCGATGGCATTCGAATCACGATAGAATCGGGTGATTAACCGCCTTGATCCACCGAGAGACGGCAATGCCATTAGATGCCGTTCGATGTGATGACTAAGAGAAACCAATTCATATGAATCATATAAAGGACTACCACAGTCCCATATAGCTATAGCTGCTTCTGCTTCTGCTTCTTCTGTTGTTGCTTCTTCTTTGTTTTTCATTTGTATTTGAAGCTTCTTTGGAGTCTCAGATTGGGATTGGAGAGATTTTTCAATACAAACTGAGAGACAGACATTTTTTTTTGCGACCAACTACAAAGATTCTCAATGAATGTTTTTCAATTAATGTTAATAAGCTGGCCACTGAACTGGGCAGCCCCCAAGCTTTGTTAACCAAGGCACCTCCTCTTAATTTTGGATGAATTGGAACTTCAGGATTCCTAAATTGCCCCTTGATTTGAGGACTTAATTATGTATTTATTAGGGATAATGTTGTCTTTTGACTTAGAAGCGTGTCGGATTCTTAATATAAGAGTTGTTCAAATCATAATTGTCCTTTGTTTGGTGAAGAAAATGACAGATCAGCTCATTAAAAAATGGGTGACATTGATAGAAAATTATTGTGTGATTAGATATTCATACATATATAATTACTCAGGCAATCAATCTCTCTCTCTCTCTCTCTCTCTCTATATATATATATATATAGACACACACACACACACAGAGAGTTATAATTAAGTTAAACAAAGCAAATTTGCATATTAAGAATGGGTTAAACTAATCTATATGCACCTACACAAAAAGATGGCAGTGTGAGCGTGGACTATCCCCAGCTCTAATGCATCAAGGGGCACAAATATCTCAGAGGAAAAATGATGTTCTTGCCTATTAAATTGTTCCAACTTCATATCCTGATACAAAATGTTAATGACATTTATGAAATTAAAGAGACAATGATAATCACCGTGATTTGAGATGGGATACCAAAAGAAAAATAAAGATCAGGATATCCCCCTGTTTACAACAACAAAAAAATCCTCTTAGGCCGCGTTTGGCATACTGGATTAAAAAGTCTGACCAGATAGAATTAGGTGGGATAAGCTTTCCCATTAGATAATTATATGCCTCTGCTCATCCCTCATTTGCATTTGGTACATGTTCGGATATTATACTGGAAATAGTTATGGAATTCTAATCCATCATAAGTAGTGGTGGTGGTGGTGGCCGGTGGCGATGTGTGGGTGGTGCTCTTCAATAATGGCGGCGGTAGTGATGGATGTAGGTGGTGAAGTTGGGTGGGGGTGTGGTGATGGTGGTTGTAATGGGTAGTGCTCCTCTATGGTGGCGGCGGTTGTGGGGGGTGGGGGGTGGTGGTGGTGGTGGTGGTGGGTGTGGTGATGGTATTACCTCAAGATAAAATAGTACCACTCTCTCATTGGAATTATCATATACTTTATGTCCAATGAATAACTTATCCAGTTCTTAAGTGATATCAACAAACATGAGATATGAACAGAATTATCATATTCAAATCACATATTCCGCGTAATAGTTGTAGCCTTACCAAGTGCTTTTATTTTCTTAACTACTTTGGATGTACAATTCAAAGTGGAGAAGTGTTTTATAAAAAAAAAAAAACAAAAAAAAAAAAATTATAAGGAAAGAAAAATGAAAAAAGTAACCCCTTTACGAGGGTGCCCTTATCCCCTTACTATGAATTATTCTATTTTGTTATCTGTTTTGGCCTTACAAACTCAAGCATAAAATAAAGAAGTGTTGAACAAAAAATAATAAAAATAATATGGGAAATTACACTCTCCCCTAAACTATAGGCTTTTTTTCATGTTTCCTCCATGTGGTTTCTATTGCATCAATGTGCTCCTGAACCATAAAAAATGCTAAAGAGACTAATAGCGTTTAAATTAAAGATAAGATTACCTTCCTACCCTCCAATAAGTCAACCTAAAAAAAAAAAACAAACAAACAAACAAAAAAAACAAAAATCCCCGAGTCGACCTCTCTTTCCATCTCACCTCACTCTGAGCCCAAGCAGCCATTAACGGCCCTTCCCTAAGGTTTGGCTTTTAGAATTGGGAAAAATATTGTTTTACTAGGAAAAAAAAAAAAAAACATTTCTCTAAACAAACAAACAATTTTTCAAACCACACTAGGAATAACCCAAACCCTAGAAATTACCCTAAACAAACAAACAATTTCTAAAACCAATACACACACATATATATACAAAAATGATCTAGTCTGTTATACCTGACTTAAATGAAAGTCAGCTGTAGTAACTCATCTAACGCCTCACAACTCTTATCTAACTTTTATCTAAGTCAAGTATATTTGACTAGATCATTTCTATATATATATATG
This sequence comes from Hamamelis virginiana, assembly GCA_017140935.1. Classification (NCBI taxonomy): domain Eukaryota; kingdom Viridiplantae; phylum Streptophyta; class Magnoliopsida; order Saxifragales; family Hamamelidaceae; genus Hamamelis; species Hamamelis virginiana. The sequence continues at coordinate 29,933 of JAESVK010001078.1, forward strand.
TGTGTGAGTTGTTTGATACAATATTTTCTCTTCAAGCTTTCACACATAATATGGAGCAAACCCTTTTTTTTTCAGAACATGACTTCCATCTTCTTATTCCCACACCGATGTTACCTATTTCTCCTCAATGCCATCAACCATCATCTCCATTCGATGGTCACCTCTCCAGCGATGTAGCAACTCCTAATTGCATCTATCTCTCTCTCTTTCTACCCTTTACCATTTTTTATTTTTAAATTAAACACATCAAAAATCTCGTTGAGTATAAAAAAAGAAAAAAGAAAGAGAAAAAAAGAAAGTGAGGAAGCAGCGACAATAGTGATGGATCGGCGAGGTGAGATCTATAGGTTACGCCGGCAAGCTTTTGGATTAGCAAGGTGGGATCAAGCTTGATCTCTAGTCTTCTCGTGGTGTATCTTCATTTTTGGAGCTTGAATGGTGACCGATGGGGGCAGTGGCATCCATGGGCTGCGCTAGTCAATTTCTGGCATCCATGAACTACATATGTACATATCATTACAAGGACAAATGCCTATGAGAATGACTATTAGCCGTTCTCTATTAGCAAAGAGAACGGCTCTAAAAACTGTTCTCTCCATGCATGTTCTATTGGGGGGGTCAAAGAGAACGGCTACTAGCGGTTCTCGTCCTTCAAGAAAAGAGAACGACTACTAACCGTTCTCTTTGACCCTAAAAACAGAACGGCTTATAGCCGTTTTCTTTGTTAGTCCGAAAAATTAAAAAAAAAAATTAAATTAAAAAACGTTTATTAACCGTTCTCTTTGTTATTTTGTATTAAAATAATAATAATTATTTTTTTTTTTTTTGCAAAATTTTATGACAAGCTAGTAATTACACATTAAAACTTAAATCAAATATGCTAGAACCAAAATCAATACATTTGCATCAAATTATTTAAACATTACATTCAATCCCATGAAAATATTTTTTTATTGTATACTGTTAAACCGTACAATTGTCACAATTAACTTAAATAATTTTACATATATTTGAGACTACCCAATCAAATGGATCGACGTCGTTGCTTTATGCCTCCCTAGCTAGTTAGCTGTCTCATCCTTTACACATTCAACCTGCAAATATATATATATATATATATATATTTATATATATATATATAAGTAATTAATTTAGAATGACATTCACATAGTTATGATCGATAATTCATATATCAAATGATCTGAAACATTGAACTATATATATATACAGTCTAATAATATATTTGGTGTACTTAGTGTAGAAATATATATTCATGAACTACTTTTAAAAACTATATATATACAGTCTAACAATGCTAAAGAGAGCCGTTCTCTTTAGCATTAAATAAGCAACCCCATGTACTTTTAAAAACAAAATTTTTTAAGCCATTCTCTGTGGATAAGTGGCTCATTCTCGTAGGCATTTTTCCTTGTAGTGTATCCATTATAAGGTGGACTTTACGCAACCTTTATACGGCCAAATCCAAATCATATTTTCAAAAATTGATCGTTGGATTAGATGAACTGCTTATGAATTTCATGCTCAACAAAAATCACAGTGATCCAATGATCAGTTTCTAAAAAAGCTAACTAGGAAAAACTGTTGGCATTTTAAAGAACAAAAAAGTCATAATTTTTCAGCATGACATTTTTCAGAAATTGACTATTGGATCACTGTAATTTTTGACAAACATGAAATTCATAAGTACTTCATATAATCCAACGGCCAGTTTTTCAAAATATGATTGCATTTGGCCCTATAAAAATCGTCTTACTCAAAGTTTCGTAAGGTGCACTTTATAATAGAAGCTCTGTATGTGTGTGTGTGTGTGTGTGTGTGTGTGAGAGAGAGAGAGAGAGAGATGTAACTAAGCAACCTAGCCTATTTTACCTTCCAACCACCGTCGACTCCCTCTCTGGCAAGCTTCCAGCAACCCCCGACCCTTAGCAACCTTCATTCATGCCAGCGACCTCCAACAAGATTCTCCCTGCTTGTGCTTCAGTTTTTTCTTTGTGGTGAAGCCTTATATATATTGATTCTATGGATTGATGCAAATTTGGGGAACGATTAATGTTTATGTACTTTTTTTCTCTCAATAATGGAGGCTAGGGTTTCATTTGAGAATAAGAGAAGGAATTTCTTAACTAAATGAGGGCAAAATTGTTCTAAACATGGTAAAAGTTATGCACGTGTGATCATGTGAATCATTTTTTGTCTGTCAAGGGGGTAATTTCAAACAATTAAGGGTGCGTTTGGTACGCGGGCTAAGAATCTCAAGCCTGAGAATGTCTAATAGGGGGGTTTGGGTTTGTAACTTTGTAAACCCAGACCAATGTTTGGAATGCTGGGAATCTCAAGCCTGGGAATGCCTGACCTTTGTTTGTTTGGACTTCAAGATTCACAACAAAATCAATATAATTACCAAATTACCCTTCTTTGAACAATATAATCAAATGCACAAATATATATATATATGTGTGTGTGTGTGTGTGTGTGTGTGTGTGTGTGTGTGCACGTATCAAATAAGCCCAGAAGGAAGAAGGAAGAAGGAAGGGGGAAGGGGGAAGGGGGAAGAGGGAAGGAGCAGCAGCAGATCAAGCCCAAAAGGAAGGATGAAGGAGGAAGGGGGTAGGGGGAAGGGGGAAGGGGGAAGAAGGAAGCAGCAGCAGCAGACGGTGACGCAGCAGCAGCTGCGTTTCTTTTTTTCTTCAACGGTGTTTCTTCTTCTTCTTCTTCTTCTCTTCTTCTTATTCTATTCTTCTGCAACTTCTTCCTCTCTTTTCTCCTTCTGCGTGTCTGCAATTACCAAGGACACGCTGGTAATTTTGAAAAATTATAAACTTGATTCCCAGGCTACCATTTGCAAACTCACACTGCCATCAGGTTTCACAAGACCACGTTTTGGGGGAATGTTGAGTCGCCTGATTTGAAGGATGCCCGGGCTTGTATCGTGCCAAACAATGGTTTGGGGTATGAAACCCCAAACCCATCGGACAAGCCGGCCATCCAAACGCTACCTAAGTAGTTTAGGGGACACATCGATACAATCGAAACCATAGGAGGGGGAACGTGAAAACGGCCTATAGTTCATGGGGGCAAAGTGTAATTTCCCCTAAAAAATAACAACAAATGATTCTGCCCTTATCTTTCTTGCTAAAAACTCTCCCATATTTCTTAATTATTTTGTGCATATAATTCAAGATGTGCTTTATTATCATATTTATCACATTTGATTTGATCAATTAGTAAAAATATATTAAATTAAGTTTATCGTATCAATTAAAGAAATATGACACGTTTGCATTAGCTTTTCTTAAAATTATTTTTGAATGTCAAAATTTCATTTGATCTAAAAGATAAGAAGATAATCGCTTATAGACAATTTAAGGGATGATGGAATAATTGTCAAAATTTACATACTACCAGTGATTGTGGTATAAGTTAGCGAGTCAACTTTTACCATAATTACTTTTAGTATATAGGTTTTGATACATGAATATTTCTAAAGAGAAAAATAAATAGATAAATCTTAAAAAAAAAAAAAAAAAAACTAACACAGATAATCCTGTACCAGTGAAGAGTTTCAATTAAAGGAATAAAAAAAAAATATATCAAACTTTGAAAGTTGGAACCCTTGTAGAGTCCTGTCCTTTAAAACAAGAGGAGACCACGTAAAGATACCCATAAAATTGTCCGCATCATTTTCTTTTTCTATTAAAAAATCATTAACTTTTGATGTTTTGGATGAGACTCGTGGCCGGTGTATAAACTTTTACAGGCTTTAGCCTGTCAGTGCGTTACAGCCAATGAATGTTTTTCCGATTTTGGCCTTCTGTTTGTCATTTCCGTTTGTTTTTGTGTCCATTAACTTCAATTCTTTAACCCTATAGATTTGAATTGCTCCCTAATTAATTATTCCTCTAGTCAATCTACAATGTACGCATCAAACATGACACTACAAATTCACTTCAGGGAAGAACAGAATGAAGTGTGCACCGGTCGTCTCGTTCCATCTGCCGGCGATGCGCTCCTGATCTTAATTGGGCGGATCTTGCATCTAATGCTATTAATAATATGTTCGAAGATTTTTTTTTTTTTTTACATAACTAGCTAATAGGCAAAAAAAAAAAAATTTAAAAATTAAAAATCTCATAAACATCATGATATAAAGCTCTAAACTTAGGAATTTAAGATAATATTTTCAATTTCACCCAAAAACCTAATATAAGCCTTGCAATGGTGCTCAAATATAATAAACAGCTTGAAGAAAAAAAAAAAAAAAAGAAAGATACCCATTTTGAGCGTTACTATTGTAATGAATTACATATCGTGGTTTTGGCTTTGTACTTTCCCCAAAAAGGGCAAACTTCATTTTAATTGTTGATCCCACCTTATTAAAAAGAAAACCATTAGACATCCCACAAGATTAATTTAGTATCCCACTATCTTTGGCTTTCAAGTCACTTTTAGTATCTTCATTCATACCTGGGGGGATGATGGAGCCAATATAAGGTTCTAACGGAGGCACATTAATTACTAGTTGAAAACTACTTTTTGTATAATTCAACATTATTTTATGTTACTATTATTTAAATATTACCCAAAAAAAAAAACATAATGTATGTCTTGCTATGGTGTTCAAGACAATAAACAAGTTGAAAAAAAAAGAAAAAAAAGTAGTATACCCATTTTGGGTCTTACCATTTTAATGAAATACACATATTGATTTCTACTTTGCCCAAAAAGGGCAAAAATTAATTTTTGTTAATCCTACCTTTTCAGAAACATTAGGCATCCTATCATATAGTATTAAATTTCTCCAAAAAGTAACCCACCAATCTTGGAATTTATGGGGCAATAAGGCAGGTAGTGAGGGTCTAGGCGTGTCAATTGCTAGTTTTTTAAGCACTCTAGTAGTGTTTTAGATATACTAATTCTATGGAGGAAGGAAAAGGGATCCCTCACCTCAAACCTGCATGGTGACGAAATATATTATTATTTATTCCCTTGTCTTCTTGGGTTAATTATTACACGTGGCATTATTACAACATCCCATGTGGCCACATCCACCAATGAAAATAAGGAAAAGATGAATTGTGCACATCCGTTGGGGTCTATTCAAGGTGGAGCCAGGGTTGTGGGGTCTTCCTTGATCATTACCACTAAACAATATGACATTTAATTCACACTCACATATTACTTACTAGTCATTAGTCAATAACCAACACAACATGTGGAAGAGAGAGACAGATATTTAATATTTATTTGTGTTGGGGTGAGACTGGATCTAAGCTGACCGACCGAAAATCTTTGGTGGTATTCGCGTGGGCCAGACCCGGCCCAAGGTTTTGAGCTACGATTCTGCCAGCTCTCAGGCGTATCAGAAGTCAAACTTGGGCTTTATAGCAATGAGAATAATATATTGAAGGCCGCCAACAGTAGCAGACCTCCGTAGAATTTAGCGTTTTGAGGTGGTGTGGGGAGCGGAGAGGGAGAGAGAGAAAGAGAGGCTTCTTTAATATGTTGGGGAAAGTAGATCTAAGCCGACCATGAAAATCTTGGTGGTATTAGTGTGGGCCAGACACGGCCCAAAAGTTTTGAGGCTTAGATTCTGCCAGCTCTCAGCTGTCTAAGAAGTGTCAAAAGTCAAATTTTGGGCTTAATTAAATGAGAAAAAAGATCATGGAGAAGGCCCACATATGCAGCAATCTGTAACTTTTGGCATTTTCTTCAAGTATCAGAGAGAATGAAAATTCCCCCCAAACAGATACCTAAACAAAGACTGCATTATTTAAATTTCCACAGAAAGTGATGAAATTGCATTTCTCACTTTAAATTCACCCAAAAGCAGTACTGATGTAGCTCTTAACAACATTGTCACACAGGATTTTCAACACCTTCTTGTTCGCAGACCCAACACATCGGGGCGTTTTGAACTGGCTCATGGCGCCTCCTGCGCTTATAGAATTAACGAGAAGCTCATGAAACGTACCCTTCTTGACTACTCGGAGCTCAAGTGGCCCAATGGTATTGACCTTGCGGGAGCTAAGGTAGCCTGCATCAATGAACGATCGATCCAAACAATTGCAGCATTCTTTCAAAACCTCCTCGCTTGCTTCGCCGTTTACTTCCCAGAATATGACATAGTGGCCAGGTTCTGTTGATAGATCCACACGGCTAGAGAAGTCGACGACTTCTAGTTTTTCATCAGCTAACAGCATGGCTGCTTTTTCGACGGATACCTGCAAATCTTTCTCAGTGTTCTTGTCAATGTTGATGTTGAGCAGAAGGTTCCTCCTGCAGACAAATTGGAGTTCCGGGGTCTTGTTATGGAAGCTCGCGACCCTCACGGCATCTCCTAGCCTGTATCGGTACAAGCCTGCAATATGGATCGAAAATAAAGAACTAAGCACAATTTTGAGCATATATATTTTTACACATTTGGTAGGAAATTATCAATAGATATAGTTTTTGGCAGATGAGAACACGTATATGTGTTGTAGATACTATGTTTCTCAGACTCTTTGTTTCACCCAAAGTACCCATACGTGATAAGGGCACTTGGATAAAAGTACTCCCAGATAATTCAAAATAGTGGAAAATCTTTAGAACATAGTTGAATCCAACACTTGGACCCGCACCCGAATCCGGATATATATATATGTTAAGCATGTTCCGATTCATATGTGGCTGCAAATCATTTGGTGAAGATGTTTAAACAGCCAATTGATCAGTAAAGTTAGCACCATGTATAGGACAAATTAGAGAGTATTCAGGATACAATTGATTTTAAGCAATAAAAATACAGTTCTCTACATATGAAAAGAAGGCATGTATGATTTAATACAAGAAGCAACAATGACTTTTGTCACAACACAACGAAAATGAAAATGTGCATTATTTAAGGCTTAATTGTCAATGATGGGCTTTGATTCCTCAATTCAGGTTGCTTGTACCACTCTTTAAGACTTTCCAACCTACAAGCTGATCCATATTTAACACACTCGAAAAAAATGCGAACATCTATTACATATCTATGGCATGTGGCTACTTGTATAGTTGTATTTCTGTATATAAATACACGTATGTAGATGCAGGAAAATTTATTCATTTATGTTTGTATACAGATTCATGTGAGTTGTAAGGGAAAATAACAAAGATGAGAAGGTCAAGGTCTAGAGCTGAAAGGCTATGATTGCTTGCAGATTCAGTATGCAGTTACCAATAACTAAAATACTAGACAATAATCCCACTGAGCATCTTTACATAAAAGATTAGTTTAATATGGGGTGTACTTTTAATTAATTCTTAACCACACAGTTTTGTTTTATATGGTCTTATTCAAACTTTTCCAGCACGCCATATCAATAAAATAAACCAGAAACTCCAATGAAGGAACTACCTAATCCTTACTTGTCTTTCATAAGAATATAAAAACACACACACATTCATATATGCAAACATCTATGAAAGACCAAAACATGACAAAACGACAAAAGAAAAAAAATAAATTCCACTGATATAACGGATACAGCATTTCTTAAAAATTTGTTTTCCTCTTGTACTCTATATATTAATAAATAACTCAAAAATTGACTCCTTGTTTTATTTTTTACTTCTTTTTTTCCCGAAAATTCTCTTAGATGCCTAAAGAGTTCGACTTCCCCTCCCCCCTTCTCTCTCACTTGAAATAATAGTAAAAAACTATAAACAACTTAAGCTTCTCTTAGAGTTTAGAATCTAGAGTGTAGAGTTCTCTTCAGAAACAAGAATATATAAAACCATTGTCAATTTCTTTTATATTGCCCTTCAATACTCATATGAATTTCACACAAGATTTAAAAAAAACAAAAAACAAAAAACAAAAAAACAAAACCAAATAACACATTAACTTATATTATTCGATATAGTGGCATGGACATGAAACAGAGGGAACAGTAAATGTCTTTATAAAGAAATAGTCACTAAGTGCGCAATATGGAAGCTTTAAGTTCGACACAATGACATATAAGAGTAGACATATGCATTCTTGAAAGAAGCAATCACGCTTCCTAATGTTTTGCCATACATGGGGGACACTAAAGTTCTAAATTAACCTCTATAAAAGGCTATGGTTTTGGGATCTCAAACTAGGATGTCAACCAATTATATGTCTTTCAACTGTTAACAATATGATAATTTTATAATATAAACAATTATTGATGTTTGTGTCTTGGCCAGCTGGGTTCAACATGTCAACTAGTGAGTTAAGAATCTCTTTGGTGACGTTACAGGAAATAGAATAATGATTGAAAATAACGAGGGCATGGAAAGAAGGAATTCTTCGTGAAGATCAGGATAGAAACTGTTCTCCCTGACTCCTACACCCCACATGGTGTGCATTTAAGGGAGGTTGAAGGTTTCAAACGCCCATTAAATGACTGCTGGCAAGAGAAGGCACTAGTTCAGATTACTCAATGGCTCAAACCATGCACAAATTTAACAATTGAAATAATAGAATTTTATGAACCATTGACCATAAATTTCTTGATAATTCAAAAGATGGGTTGTGATGGAAGAAGGATGATCATCCATCAGTGTCACAATCTTTCAGTATACTAGGTGTAAGCAATTATGTATGTTGTGCAAATGCAGGAAGCAGTGCATATTCCTAGTTTTCATTTTGAAGCAAGCATTTCTATCTGTTCTAAAAACTTTAGTACCTGCAAAATTGGTGATGATTATCTCATACTCTTCACCAACCTTGACTTCAGTCAGACCCACTGGCTTGGGCTCCATACAGCTAACTCCATCTTCAAAATTCTCCCGTAGAGGGATAAATTCAAAATACCCAAAATTAGGAAGCACAGCAAAAGTGGACTCCTCAGGGGGCAATTTTGGATTTACATTTGCTCCAATCCACCCCTCAGAAGCTCCATAATCAGCACTCAATAGAGGTACTTCGCCAGCATAGTGCCTCAATTTTTTCAAATAAGGCTCCATTGTCCCAGTCATGATCCCGTACACATACTTAGCATTTGGAAAAAGTGCCGGAATTAATCCATACCAGTTACTTAATCCTGAGCATTTTTTATAGATAATATCAGCCAAATCATGATCCGGCTTTAGCAGTTTTGACATAGCTGCTCGAAGGGATGGGGCAGTGATTCTACTGCTAAGGATCCCATCTCGAATATCAGTGCAGAGTTCTTCCCAGACTTGTTCAAAGGTTCTGAATGCATGGACAATGCTGTGCGCAAATGTAGAGGACACTGTTTGGACTTCATCCCAGTGGATTAGCCCACATAAGAGATGGCAGTATAAGGATTGGTGGAAGTCAGGACCAAATATCACTTCATCAGGGCTGCAATATTGTGATTGGATTGCCTCCATTGTATTTTTGTACTGAGAACTACGGAATACATTTGTAGTGGCAGTTCCTAAGGTCAGACCACCAGCTGTTTTGGACTGCTTGCTGCTGAAGATAAACTGCAAGGCCTTTCCATTCCCAAGAGGAAATTCTCTGCAAAACAAAAATCCTTTATTCATTAGATTAGGACTAATTAACACCATGGAAGAGTAAAAAGTAGAAATGGTTACGGCACATACAACACCAATATAGCAGAAAGTTCAAAGAAATAGTAGAATACTCATGACTTAGGTTGGATCGAAGGGAAATGCTGTTCTTGCAGCACTTCAATGTGTTTGCCATTCAAATACAATTTCTCCAAAAAGATATGCCAGAGAAGAGGAAATCAATTGAGAACCACTAGGTGATCATTAATGATTCAAATAAGGTGATTCTTAAAGATCAACTACTAGCAAAAAGGCTTTCAAAAAAAAAAAATTAACAGAAACACTTTTCTGGCACAGAAATGCCCTTACCTGTTTCTAAAGGCAAAAGAAGTCCGATATATCTGCATGGTTGTTTCCACCAGTTCGTCATTGAAGGGTATAAACTTGGGCTTTCCCTGAGTAGTACCAGAACTGCAAGTAACAAAGAATTTCTCAAATCCAGAAACTTCTCTAGCATAAATTCAAGATCAGATTCAAATAATTGAGAAACAACTAATTAAAATTACATATACCTCAATGAGATGGTTGTAATGGGTTTTCCAGTGAGAATGGGGGAAACATCACCATCCACAATTTTCTTGATATACGGTTCCAAATCTTTGTGATTAACAAGCGGAACACAAGCCTTGAAACTCTCAGGGTCCGTTCTTCCATTGAGACCCAGTTTCTGCAAGTATTCTGCATCACCATTTTCTTCCAAAATTTTGCGAAGGGTCTCTCTCTGAACTCTATCAGCATCTTTCGTCAATGCTTCAAACAACGCTATCTCTGTCTCAGGGTTGAATTCTGCCATTTTCTCCAACATCCTCGCAGAATTTTCACAGCTGCTACAATTATTAACAGAGAACCAACAGTTCTACACTGCGAAAAAAATAAAAAGATGAATAAATAAATGAATGCAAAGCATAGAAATATAAGAAAATGCTAAAAAAACTATGAATGAACTGTGAAGATAGTTGAATCCCGCCACGAAAAACCACAATTCAGTACTACTAAATCAAACTGTAGGCATATTATTTGAAAAATTAATTCCATCAATCTCACAAAATAGCTATGAAACATTCAAATAACAAAGAATAATTCCAAAGCTGGTATATAAAGAAGCATATCACATGAATCTGCAGGCAACTACCAACAAATTAACAGCTACACCATAAACGAGCAAATATTATTAAACAGAAACCCAGTTAAATTATACAAGTAGTGAAGTCAACAACATAAAGCAACCCGGAGCAAAAGTTATTCTCGCACCAACTGTTCTCAAAACTCGAAGAAGAGAAGAAATTTCGAACCTTTATGAGGCTTTGACGGTAGTCAACTAAAGTCAACAATAAAAAATTGCTAGAACATCATATACAAGGAAATGGAGGGAATTAAATCGATATTCCACAGAAAGAAACAATTGATGAGAATTTAAACTCAAATTGAACAAATAAAAAATAAATTAATAACTGAATCTTCATAATAAATTGTGAAAATAAAAATAAGCAAATAAATAAACTTAAAAGGAGACAGAAGATTTTAAAACAATACTCCACACAAAGCACCGATAAATGCAAATTTAAACTCAGATTGAACTAGAAAAATGAGTAAATTAATTAATGAATCATCATAATAAATAGTGAAATAAATTGAAAAAGAGCAGGTAATCCAATATAAGAATTAGTGTAAATGTGAGGAAAGAAGCAACACTTTGAACGGTTCCAAATAAGAAAACTTCAAAATATAAAAAACAGTAGGCCTTTTAAAGAAATATTTAAGAAACAATGAAGAGTAAAACCGGTTTCAGAGGGAGAGAGAGAGAGAGGGTGGTACAGAAGCAGACTTTACAGGCATACGGCTCTGAAGAAAACAGAAACAGTACCGGCTTATACGTATATATATATATATATATAGAGAGAGAGAGAGAGAGAGAGATCGAAATTCGAGTAAACAAAAACTCGAACAATACTGAGAAAATTAGAACAGGAACACAGACTAAAAAGCTAAATTAAAAAAATTAGAAAGTAATCAGAAACAATACCAGTAATCTTTCTCTCAGCGAGAGGAAGAGTAGAGAGAGAAAGAGCTTGACTGTTACAATGGCGAAGCTCGTGCGTCTCGAGTCTATCGATTAAATAGACAAAGAAGATTGTTCTTGATCTTGACGAGTAAGACGTTAGAAGTCACCGACTTCTATGCTGTCCCTCTCTCTCACTCTCTCTCCAAGGTGAGAGACAAGCAAGTTGCTTCTCTCTCTAAACCGTCCTCTTCACGAACGGGGTGTACAGAGAGAATTTTAGAGAGAGAAAGTGTATATATATATAGAGAGAGAGAGAGAGGAAGTTTCAGTTTTCCTTCTTTCTTTCTTCTACCTTGGAAGATTTTGGGAGTGGGTGGAAGATTCTTCCGGTTGCTAATATATATATATAGAGGCGCAGTAGATAAATGCCGTCCACATTTCGTCATTTATTTTTTTAATGTTATTTATGAAATACCAACTATGCCCATTGCTAAATAATTAAATTGCAAGAAGTAGTTAAGGACGCAAGGGTGGAAAAAACCACTAAGATGAAATGCCAACTATGCCCTTAAGTTATACCTGAATTTCAAAAGACTAGTAGATAGTGTATATATAAGGGAAAATTAATTCAATTCATTCATTCTGCGTGCTCAAAATTTTATTTCTCAAATACTCTTTAACATTTTAATATCATTTTATTAAAATAAAGATAAATAATTCATTTTAGAATTTTTTTTATTAGTCAAATCTTTTGTATTTTTATACATAAAAATTAATAATTTTTTGGGACAATATTTTTGGAACATAAAGCATTTTCATCTCTTTTTTAGTAAATTTTCTCCCCATACTAATAAACAATGTTATTAAACCCGGTCCGGACCGGCCGGGAACCGGTCCTCTCTCCGGCTCGTTCAACCCACAAAAACCCGTTTTTCAAATAACCCGTTCAACCCTGCGGTTCAACTGGTCAACCCGATTTTTTTTTTTGAACCGGTTGACCCTTAACCCGGTAACTTTTCCGGTTCGATGAACGATTTGGTTTTTAAAACACTGCTAATAAATGAAAGGTTGACATTCATTTGGTATGTCTTTTTGGGATAATTTTTTGGGATATATAACATCACTGTTTTTGCAATGACCATCTCCTTCCCGATAGGGCCACATCAAATTTCTCTCCAATTTAAAGCCCATTGAATCAGGGACGTAGCCAGGATTTTACATGAGTGGGGGCCGGTGTATCAACTAAAATTTTTTCATGAAAATCCAAAATAGTATCCATATAGTATTAACAATCAATTTTCTATAATATAAAATTTTTTGAATTTTATATATTAATACATTTTCTGATTTGTTGTAATTTTGACTTGGGCTGATTTATATTTATTTGTTGCTGCTGTTGTTGTGATTTGGACTGATTTATTGGGATGATTTTGACTGAGTTGTATATTTTTATTTTTTATTTTTGGATTTGGGATGATTTGTTGGGATAATTTTGTCTATTTTTTTTGGGGGGCTAATTTCTGTTGGAAGGAGCCAAAAACTATGTTAGTAGGGGACCAAAAATTATTTGAGTGAGGGACAATTAATTTTTTATACCTACTCTAGTCTTTTTTTTTTTTTTTAAAGCCAACAGGGGCCATGGCCCCCTTTGGTCTCCAAGTGGCTCTGTCTCTGCATTGAATCACGATGGTACCAAATATGAAAGCGCCTTAATTTTCCTATCTTTTTTAATATTACGGCACTTCCATAAATGAAAGTAGAAAACCCAAATAAAAGCTTCCTACTAAAAATGCTCTCATGCATCAAACGCTCTAGAATAATTGGTTTAAATTATCTAAGGGTAGAAAAAGAATGGAATAATGTTAAATGCACATAACCTGTCATAATTAAAAATAAGCCTAATCTTTCAATGTTAAATGATTGTGTGATCATCCTCATGCTAAGTTTTCTCATTAATGTTATTATAAAAAACTTTAAAATAATATTTTATTAATATAATATTGAACATAAAAGGGTTACTTCACAACTTTCAATAGTCATGTACTTCTAAATCATTTTTGATTTTTTTATTCAATTTTAAAATTGAAAAATTACACAAAACCTCTTAAATAATATGTCAATGTCGCAAAAATTTCATTGAATGATCAAGATCACAAAATCTTCCGCGTTTAAGCTAAATAAATAACTTTCTTTAAACAATAGATCAATCGATGCACTACTAGTTCCAAAACTTGACAAATAAAAGAAGCAGCGTGTTATAAATTCATAGTTCAAGAAAATTATTTGTTTATTTTCATAATTTAAATGGTTATTTGTTCAGTTTTGAAATTTTATATATATATAGTTCAGACTATTTGATCGATTTTAAAGTTTAAAGAGATTTTTGAAATTGACTAATAATTTATGAAGGTTTTATGTAATTTAACCTTTAAATACAACACTTACCTTTATATTTTAAAAATAATTTTATGTAATATAGCCTATTAATTATTTATAAGGGAAATTACATATAGATATTTACCATGTTTGGTGATGATTCACCTTCCGGTTAGAAAAGGGAAGTCAACTAACCAAAAAAGGAGACGTTGGAAGTTAATGGATATTTATTGAGCCGCATTTATGGGGGGAAAAAAGAGAGAGCAGGATTTTGGTAATTTTGTTTTATTAAAATTAGAAAGATAGAAGGATTTGGCAACGATGGTGTTGCACAAAATTTATGGCACGTTAAATTCTTAACTATCTTAACTAAAAAGGAGAAATAAGTTTTTTAAGATTTAAAAGAAATAAATCGAAATTGTTAAATGTTTCTAGAGAATTGTGTCCTTAATAATATAACTAATGATCTAATTTATTTTTTAGGAACGTTTTGTTTAAATCCTTCAAGGTAATTCAAGCGGTCAAAGATCACAAGTAGAAGTTTGTGATCGAATCTTAACATATTGACTATCGTGATGAACTGAGGTTGTGAGTGTTTTCGTACATCTCTAGAGATTAATGTGAGCTCAAACCATAGCAGAAATAGATCTAAAATGTCTTATATCTGTTGGCAGAGAAACTAAGAAAATAAAAATGTAGATACTTACTATTAAGATGGGGCTATAGTTGAAGTAAAGATTCATAAACCTTATATATATATATATATATATATATTCAAAACTCAAATTGCAAATTTATTTTCAATTAGCACTAATTTTGATTCAGAAAACAACTGAAATTCAAAACGTTGGATGTACTATAACTAAAACTACCTTAAATAAATACCCACTTCTCTGAATATGCTCCTTACATTATCTTCCTTCAAAACTCAATGATGTGATTATGATTTATAAATTCTTCAAAAAAAGCAGTAATTATTATAACAATTTAATCACAATCATACGCAACCGACACCGCATGCATTTGAAAAAAATATATGCAAAGATAGCGGCTGTAAACATGTATCAGTCGACCGACAGAGAAGGGGATTTCTCATATTTTAGAAGCAATGCTAACAGTCGATTGATTCATGCTAACAGCTGACTGTTAGCTCACAAAAAAAAAAAAAAAAAAAAAAAAAAAAAAAAAAAAACTTCAAATTTTCTCACTCTTTCCCCATTTTTCTTGGCACCCAAACACAATGTTTGAAGAACATTGTTAAATCAACCATTTAAATCATGTAAAAACCTCCCAAATTTGATTTTTAGAAAAAAAAAATTGCAAAAATCAGAGTGTTACATACCTCAGCTGTGGGTTTGACGCTTCGTCGTGGGTGCAGCGGCTGCTTCTCTCTCTCGCGGCAGCAACCCAGTTCCGATCAGGTGACGGTTCCGTCTTTTCTCTCTCTTTCTCCTCTTTCTCTCTCTATCGGATCTGAGGTTTGACAATTCGTCGTGGGTGCAGCAGCTGTTTCTCTCTCTGGCTGGTTGGCGGCAACAACCTAGTTTCGATCAGGTGAGGGTTCCGTATTCTCTATCTCTCTCTTCTTTCTCTCTCTATCTAATGATCTGAAATGTGAGATCTGAAATTTACAAAATGATTTTAGGAAAGAAACCGGGTATAACCCGTTTCAAGGTATAACCCGCATGTTTGCTAAATGAATTCCCACCCGTTAGATCTCATTTCTTTGCATCCAACGGCCAGCTTCAGCTGGGCTGATCTAATGTCTGGTCAGGATGTCCTGACCAGATCAAAACTGTATATATATATATATATAGTTTAAAAATTATTATTTTTGTAAAGGGTATTGAAGATGGACAAATGGTGATTGATCGGTAGAAAAAAATGTAGTATGTGAGAGAAAATAAGGAATATATAAAAAGATGGTTGAGAGAAAAAAAAAAAAAAAAAAGGATCTTGAAGCACCTTTATCTATAACTCTATTCATGTTTAATTTTTTTTATTCAAAAAATAAGAAATGGATCACAGAAAATAAATATTACCATTAGATATATCCTGACACTCCATTGCGATGGTCTTATCAAGACTTTCGAATTATAATATGTGAAATGAAAATTTCGTGTGATTGTTCAACTGAATAGGTGTCGGTAGTTAGATGTGCCCTTGAAAATAGGAGGTAGCCTTTTGAAAAAGGTAGAGAGATAATCAAGTGGTAGCCTGTAACAAGGAAATCTTTTTTAAAACTAAAACATGAAATCCTCTCAAAGGATTTATTTTCTTCTTTTTTGTTTAAAAAAAATAAATTAAAAGACGCAAGTCTACCATGGGGCAGAGCTTGGTAGCCTTTTGAAAGTGGTAGTGGTTGCAGTAATAGGCTAATAGCAATGGTGGGGATGATAGGGACTTGGGAGGTTGGTGGTGGGGATGGAAGTACAAATGCCATAAAGTGGTCATTAGGGATAAGGAGAAATCCCAATATCAAACTTTGTTATAAACAGTCTTTTCTTATAAAATAGATATATGTCCGAATAATTATAGATACATATTTATTTTATATATCATAAAATTCACATCAAATTAGAAAATATTTATATTAATTATATTTTTATTTTAATAAATAAAAAACGAATAAGAGTTTTGCAATTCATATCATCTGCATATTGTTGTTTCTCTCATGAAAGTGTACTACACATCACTAAAATGAATCCCACAATTTTTAATTATGTGAGAATGCAGTATAGCACCAACAGTTTGAAAAGTGTATTTTTTTAATTCATAATAATTTATTTTTTTAAATGAAATTAAGAAAATAAATAAATTATTGAAAATAAATAAATAAATAAACAAGACTAAACTACCAATGGGTTGTTTTTCATGGTTATTTGGGTTGGTGTGATGTGCTGTTTGAGTGGAATCCAAAGACTATTCATGACCTCAATGCCCTAGAAAAAAAAGGGTGTTTCACAAGCAGTCAAATTACATATGCTGTCGTGTCATATAAAATTCCTAAGTTCTTAAAAGTTTTCCAAACAGCATTAATGAATGAAAAGAGACTGACTTTGCCATATATAGATCCTATAAAATAATATGGTAACCTATATTTAGACTTTGGACTCACTAAATCAGCTTTTGGCTTAGTTTGTACTTAAATTATAGTCACCTGAGAATATATGAGTGAACCATTAGATTAAATCTACTCATAACGTAATTTTCAAATAATATACATAATATCCTAAAAAAAAAAAAAAAAACCCACTTGTTTTTTTTCCTTATAAATATAATTAATTATAATAAAAATATTCATTTGCAGGACGTAGCTGATGCATTTTCATCCATAATAATGCAAATAACAATTCCAAGGGGTAGCTTAGTTGGCAAGGCACCAAGCCTCAAGAAGCGGAGGTACTGAGTTCGACTCGTGCTAAATTCTTGGAGCCACTGAAAACTTATCCGGTCGTTAATTTTAGGATTCCGGGATTAATCGAGGTACGCATAAGCTAGTCCGAACATCCGGTCATAAAAAAAAAAAAAAAAAAAATACAAATAGCAGCCATTCAGCATGTACGAGTGATGAGTGATTCTCATCATGTGCGCATAGTCAATTACTGCGGTTTGTATTGTTATAAAAATGATCTGTAATGTCTAGTGAATATCAATGTAATTATAATAATCATTTTATGCTGAAAGATATTTTCTTGTCTTTTGATAACATAGATTCAAACCCGCGTCATCCATTCTATGGTAGCCGTTAATTGTTAGGGAACCGAGACAAAAATTGTATCCATCGTGAAAATGATACATGCTGAAAATCCGTTCGTTAGGGTTCCACCTCAAGTATTTTATATATTATTATACCAATCCTTTATAAATTTGTATGACTTTGATAGAATGGGCTGCACCTGGATCAACATGTCAAGGTTTACCAAAAATATTAGAAAAATTTATATTTTGCCCCCTTGAATTATAGGCCATTTTCACATTGACCTCATGTAGTTTCGACTGCATCAATGTGTCTCCTGAACAATTTGATTTTATCAAATTATCCTCTTCTATTAGTTAGCCATTTGTTTTTTTGGTTAGAAAATGATGTCAGACTTGTTAATTTTTTATGTAATATTTATCAAAATTGATATTTTTTTTATACAATATTTATCCTAAATTATTAATGTATCTGTAAGAATATCAATGAAGTTTCATGATTTTTCTCAATATATTTTAATTTTAATGAATTATTTTATCTATACAGTATATAAAATTCATAATAAATAATTGAGAAAAATCAGGAAATTTAATCGATATGCCTATAGACTTATTAGCAATTCAGGACAAATATTGCATAAGAAAATAACAAGTCCAACACCATTTTTTAGTAAAAAAAAACTCACAGAATAGAATAATTTGAAAACTGCTAATAATTCAGGTGGCACATTGATGCAATCAAAACTACAAAGGGGTCAACGTGAAAACGGTATATAGTTCAGGGGCAAAGTGTAATCTTCCCTAAATATTATCTACTATAAATATCAGATGTATTTTGTCAGGTGAAATTCATTTGAATTTCACATGAAGAAATTAACCTAGACACAGATCCTACAGTCCAAAGAACTTGTTTCCATATTTTTTGTTTTTTGTCACAACTTGTTTCCATTTCAAGAAGTGGACATTGCTCTAAGTGATTTGCTATGGTGTTTGTATTCATTTTGGGGAAAAAAACATGAAATAATTCCCAAGAATTGTGATGTCTGTGGACAATAGGAGATAAGATGTTCACATGCTGAATGAAGAACTCGTGCTTCCTTACTCATGCCTCCTCCCATGCCTTTTTTTATATAATTGGACTCCCATTATCATAATAAAATTAGAAAAAAATTATTAAGATCTACCCAATATTGGGTCCTTTACATTCTTTGAAAATTAACTCAATTGAATATCTTGGCCATTCAATTTTAATCAAATTGTTTGAACATTAACGCGTCTTTTAATTTGACATTAATTCTGCCAAGAAGAAAAAAAAAATTCAACCAAACGGCAAAAATGGTATGACCCATGCCATTATTTGATGGGTCCAAAATAATTTTTATGATTTTAACATGACTTAATTTTACAAAGGAGACACAAAGAAGGAAACAGAGGATCTCCATTTTTAGGTACTATACCTAAATATAGTGAAACTTTGTATAAAGTTTATGAACCAAATTGAAACTTTGTATAAAGTTTAAGGTAATAAAATGCAATTAACTTTCCTCATGTGATGAGCAAGTGATTTTTTTTTTTTTTTTGAAGGAAAATAGATGCTGATGTGGCACTGCAATATCAGCATTAACTCGTCATGTCGGCTTTGACTTGCCATGTTAGCATCCACGTGGCTGTTCCGTCACGTTTGACTAATGGCCGTCAGATTTAGCCAACATTAAAATTCAAATTTTTAATATGGTACTAAATTGATACAAAAAAAAAGTTTGAAACCTGCATTAAAACTTTATGAAAATTTTGAAGTACCAAAACGAGTTTAACCCTTTATTTTTTTCTTCCAAGTGCATAAAATGAAACTAATGTTATTTAATTTTTCTCAAAAGATAAGAACATGCATCATAATATTAAAATATCCCACAAAGAAACAATATTACACTACAATTATTATAAGAGAAAGAGATGCTATAAAATTAGCTAGCCGTAGCCCGTAGGTGATGTTATCCATTAGCTAGGTGCTACATATTTTATTTAGTGGGCCAAATTGTGCGCCCATAAGAATGACTTGAGAATTTGTACGTGACCAACTCTAAGTAGTTGAGGTAATATTGCATGTTTTAATTAGAATAAACACTCAAATTGGATCAAAACTGGTAACTCTAATGAAAACCCATCTCATTACAATTTTGAATAGTTCAAAAATGTATAGTCCCATAATCTTAAACCATATATATATACATACAAAAGTCTTCATTTACACACGGGATGCCACACGAGTTATTGGTTATAATGCAAATCACAACTATTGATTATGTACACGGGATTAAACATGGCAATCATATAGATTTATATATAAACTCGATACATGTTCCAACTCATTTTACATGAGATGAGACTCACATTTATGATATATTCTCGTAATTTTATGTGGATTCCAACTCATGTGACTAAGTCAAATCAGATTTATCAACCATATAATATTTATGATTTGTAACATTAATTACTTAGAAAATTTTGGTTAGGCCTCAAGAAATTTATTCATGAATCTTCTATGCCCAGCATTTGATTGGATAAAAAAGAGAAATTAATAGAAAAAAGAGAGAGGGAGAGAGAGAGAGAGAAAAGACTCTATGATGGAAGGAATCTTTGCATCACTTCCATGAGAGAAGGGGAGCAAACTGCACCATTGATGTAACCTAGTCGTAGTGTATTATAATTGGTAATTACAGAGTAGGAAATGCACATAGGGATATTTTTATACCCAAAAAAATAAAAATAAAAAGACAGCAGGAAATGCACCTTAGGATATTTTCTCAACATTTCATTTTTGCACGGAAAATATACCGTGCTTCCAATTGAATTGTGTTTGGTTTCATAGAAAATTTTCGGACTGAGCCTACAAATTACACAGCAAGAGTAATCTTCTCTATTGTTTTTTTTCTTTTTTCTTTTTATCAGTAAAATGAAAGATTTATTGATTAATAGACATTATGAAAAGACCTGTTAAATGATACTGTTGAAAAATTTGTCCCACATCGATTTTTCACACCACCCAAGCTTGGTTAATAAGTTCTAGAGACCTTCCACTTAATTGATAACTTAAGTTATTGAGTTGGATCCATGTTTCTAACATGGTATAAGAGTTAGGTCTTGGGTGGGTTTATATTTTACATTCTCCTCACTCCCATGTTATTGCCCGAAGCCCTCTTTATCCATGCGGGGTTTCGTCCACCAACATACAACTTGAACTGTAGCGGTATCTATCTTATATCTCAACGCTCGAGACCTTTTTATCCAAAAATTCATTGCCAGCGTACAGCCCAATACATGTTTGCCCGAACTTGATCTCAAAATCTCCGCACTGAAAGGACCCCATTTGCAACTTGGGAAAGTGATTGGTCACGTCTCAGGATGGGGAGTGATGTACAAATAAAATTGCCCAATTTGCACAGTAGACTGTTGGGAACACCTAATGCGTGACAAGATTGCGTCCAAGGAATGAGATCATTTCATTTGGATTTATTTTGAATAGTTCATGTGATTAAAATCGCCACCTGAATACTAACTAAAAAAACCATTTCATTTTTTTTTTTCCTAACGGTAATTCTATCTTCTCATGGAATTTGGATTTGTTGTTGATCACCCTTTTGATCAACACTTATTGATCACATAGATCAATGGCTGAAATGTTTTTTTTTTTTTTTTGGCAAAAATGGTTATGATGCTTTCATATAATTATGCTTTGAGGGGATCCAAAGGTCCTCATTTGTTATCTTAACTTGAGGACTAAAAGACAGTATTTTTTAGCAATAATCATATGTTTCTCACTTACTTTTTTAGCAATAATCACGGTAATCCAAAGGTTCTTTTTTTTTAAAAAAAAAAAAAATATTATTGTGAAAAACTGTGACTATATTGTTTTACAAATTATTATTATCATTTTTTGGTCAATTTTTTCAAAAACTAATTGTTTGATCACTGTGATTTTTAACAAGTATGAAATTCTTAACATGATCTATAATCAAATGGTCAAATTTTCAAAATTTTCTACTGGCCATATGAAGGTCTATTAACATTTCTGTATTTTTATTATTTCTAAAATAAGCTCAGATATGAGACTTTTCTATTAATAACTTGTTCATGTAGGGTTATCCATACTAGAATCATTGATTATCGATGCTATTTTTTTTTTGCCGGAACTGTATTTTGGTAATTCTATCTTATCATGTCGGTGATTTGATGCTATTTGTCTTTCTTACATTCATTTTGTCTTTCTAAATAAAGTGAATATTCCATCTTTTTTAATGAAATGATGGTCACACGTCTCTGTGAACCAAAATGGTACAATGTATTCTTGATAGAGTATGATGGAGCGTGCCCTAATTGTTGACTAATACAATCGGACATGCATATGGTCTTGTAAATTATTGTAATACTAACAGATAGATATTGATACACTTTCAAGGATTCCAACTCATCAAACGCTAAAAACGGATGTCTAATTGTATTAAATGAATGACAAAATAGTTTATTTTTTGAGATAAACATTCGATCTTCCTTAGAAAAGAAGGAACCTCCTCTAAATTGATTTACAATGCAAAACAATCATGATATCGCACTATTTTTATATGGAGGAGAAATATATTGGTTTACGCTAGAAAAATACTCCTTCCGTCCCACAAATATAGGCCAAAGTGGTCAAGACATGCATTTTGAGGAAGCCGGTTAAATATTGATTTGGCCATATTTTTTTATTTTTTATTTTAAATACCCTACTACTATAAGACTAGAATAGTGTTTAAAAAAAATTTGAAAAAATATGACCAAATCAATATTTAATCAGCTTCCTTAAACTAAGTGCCTTAACCACTTTGGCTTATATTTGTGGGACGGAGGGAGTATCAAACTGCATAAAGCAATAAATTATTTTAAATTGAGTCACATGACTTGCACATGTATAATTATATAGCAGTAGAAAAAAGAAAGGCTCGGCCCCCATATTATATGGAGGCCGGTGCCATGCTTCACACCAAGTGAAAGTGGACCCTTAACAAATGAAAGTGGTTAATGCATGGGTCATGACTCCACCATTTTGTGACTTGTAGGTCCACATCCACCATCTATTGTGGCCGGCAGTTGCTCCTCTAAATCTCTCCACTATAATTTGTCAGCTTCCAACTAATATGTGGGAATATAACAACTCAGTGCCCAACATTTTCTCACGGATCGGGCTGCAAGAGAGAGAGAGAGAGATATTCCATATAAGTTTCACTCACAATTAATGTGAAATTCGTGTAAGCTAAAATTCTTAGCTTGGCCCCATCTAATCCAGTGGAGGGTCTAATATATAGAACTCTTTTGCGTGCGCGCGCGTGTATATATATATATAGAGAGAGGTGCTATGGTTAATTAGGTGCACCACCTGATGCATCTTGCATCAAGTGCTCTCTTGTAGAGTCACTTTGGTGCAAATTTTGGAAAACTGACCATTGGATTAAATACACCTATCATGTATGTCATACATACCAAAAATCACAGTAATCCAATACTTGGTTTCTAAGAAAACTAATAATGAAAAAATGATAACATTTTAAAAAACAAAAAAGTCACAGTTTTTCAAAGTTACATTTTTCAAAAACCAACCATTGAATCACTGTGATTTTTGTCAGACATGATAAAAGTATTTAATCGAATACTCAGTTTTTCAAAATTTTCACCGCAAGTGACTTTACAAGAAGCCCCTGAAGCATCAGGTGCACCTGATATTAAAAGCTCTGTGTATACAAATATAGAAAGAGAGAGAGATATGAAAGTGTGAACTATAGAATTTAAGTTCTGGTTTTCTCATGCTACATGGTACCAACTGAGCCCACATATATATGATCAACAAAAAAAGTATTTCAGCTCAAGAAGCCTTTGGTCCCACAAATCTGCTTGGGAGGATATTCAATGAAGCTGTTTCAGGCATTTAATTTGTAAGAGAAAATGTAACTCAAAATATTCACGAACCTTGATTTGTTCCTCCCCTCCAACCCTCTTTCTTTCTCCTTCCATTCTTTTCTTTTTCCAAATTAAAGTTCTTTGTTCCTTTATTAAACCTGCAATGGATTTGCCTCCTCTTGTGATTCAACAAATTATACTTACCTTAAAAAGGAAACTAAAAGAGAAAAATAACAGCAAATACCTTTTGATTATTACTTCTGCCTCTTGAAGCAAAAAAGGACACACCATTATTTGCCTCATACCTTTTTCAACAAAAAATAAATAAAATCAAAATGCATCTATATTTATAACTTGACAGCACACAGATTGAGATGTTAAGCTCTTTGATATATCTATACCCAATTAATATTTTTTAATAATTTAATTCCCATAAAAAAAAAAAATTGCACATATAAAAGTTAATAACTTTTTTGGTCCTGGTTAAAACTACGTCTCATAAAGTAGAAGTCCTAAGATCGAATATTGAAACTTAATTATCGAATGAATAGAACTTTGGATGATCTCACTCATCCCTAAAATTAGTCTAGACCCAAACCTAATGAGATCAAGTAGACTTGAAATAATAAAAAAAAAAAAAAAAAAAAAAAAGAGAGAGTGAGAGAAAAAAAAACTTTTGATCCTAAAATCTGTTACAGAGGATATTCATCTTTTCCTCTTTCTCTCTCCTTATCCCTTTCTTCTCCATTTCTTAAGTTATTATATTGTTTCTATCTCTAAATTGTCTTTTTGCTAAGCCTGCAAAGTTTTGCCTCCTCTTGTGGCTCAACTAATAGTAATTACCTTCCAAAAAGGGAAAGTAAGAGCAAATACCTTGTGATATTACTTCTTCTTTAAGCAAAAGGACAGACCATTTGGTGCCAGAAAATAAAAAAATGAATGATATCTGAAATTTATGGTAGGTGAAAAAGATGTCAAAGTGTCAATTCCTCTCTGCATACTATACATGTTCCACTTTAATGAAGTGGACAAAACTTTTTGGGTATTGAAAGATGTTTTGGAGGATATTTTGTTCAGCCATAGGGAAGCTGCCATTCATTTTTGAAGAAGGTGATTCCCTCACCAATGTCTCAATCTTGATTTAATAGTTCATATCCCTTCCATAAAATGCGCCTTGTTTAGTGGATTCATATGAAATGATCCAATTTTGAATCCTAGAAGCCACATGAGTTTGGGTTTTGTTGAGGGCCTTACAGAATGTGCTAGCCTCGTGGGATAGTTTGGGATATTGTTGCCCCAATTTGGCTTGTGTGGAGAGAGAGAGAGAGAGAGAGAGAGTCCACACTCTTAATAAAAGATATTATAACCTAGTCCAGGGCTCATCTAAACTCTATTTGGATAAATTTTCTAAAATAGAAAAGAAATAAGGGCATTTTATCTCAATGTTGCTGAGGTTTCAATCAATTACG
This sequence comes from Hamamelis virginiana, assembly GCA_017140935.1. Taxonomy (NCBI): domain Eukaryota; kingdom Viridiplantae; phylum Streptophyta; class Magnoliopsida; order Saxifragales; family Hamamelidaceae; genus Hamamelis; species Hamamelis virginiana. The sequence continues at coordinate 54,965 of JAESVK010001078.1, forward strand.
GAAATGAAGTTGACATTTGAACAATTATGGAAATAAAAATTTTGGACAAAAATGCCCTTTAAAAACACATAATCACAAATTTTAAAAAGAATTCTCAATTTTGTTAAAGATCACCAATCTCCAACTTGTACATAATAACCAAATTTATTGATAATCACTATTTTCTGAATAGTCAAATCACATTTAATAACTCATCATTACAAATATGAAAATAGTGATTCAATACACATTTGGTGATTTAGTGAAAATCGGTGATAACACATATTTTTGGTGATTATGTGTTAAATAGTGTAAATTAGTGATTCTTTACTTTTTTTGGGCACTAGGTGTAATTTAGAGATTAGTGATTGTATAAGATTATGGTAATTATATGTATTTTTGGTTATTAGACATATCTTGCAATGTAATCTGATGTAAAAAAAAAAAAAAAGGTTTGATAATGACTTGCACGGACAAAAATTGGTGATCGGTGATTGTTAATAAATATGGTGATTGGTGATATATTATTCAATTTTTAGTGATTATTTGTAAATTTGCGGATTATGTGAAAATTTTAAATGAAATTCAATCTTATTTATTATTTTTTTCCATTAAAAGGGAAAAAATGTCAATTTTTTTGTACAGAGCTTCATTCCTGTAATTGATTAAATTTTGACTTCCTTTCTGTAATTTATTGAAACCTCAACAATATTGAGATCGATAAACTGCCTAAGAAATAATAATTGTTGGACCAACTAAAAATAAAATTTCACTCTTTTATTTTTTGCCTTATTTAGTCGAATTCAACCCACATTGTTTGTTCCATTATAACATTTCATGAATCTTTATTCAGTTGGCATCTTCATTTGTCGATAAGCTAGGATCCAAATTATGGGGCATATATCACTCAGAACTGTGCCCATTGATCCATGATGGAATGGCTCACTATCTATCAAGATCAGCTTATGACTAGAGCTAACATTTTCAATTTTCTCATAATTAGGTCACCATAATAAAACGAGGTGCTGGTGGGGTCTCTCTCTCTCTCTCTCTCTCTCTCTCTATATATATATATATATATATAGTCAAGGGCAAACTAAGTTAGAGATTTACAAGTCGTTATCCCCTCCATAGGTAGAGTTACCTTTTTCCCAATTGCCCAATTGCCCAATTGCACTGCACAGCATGTTCCACACTTCTCTATGATTGATTGTCTTTGACTATGGTTAATTGGTGAATTTCTTTCTTCCCTCCAATCTCCCATTACTCTGTTTTAAGAAAGGGGGCATTATAGTCTCTTTGAAAAAAGAGGGCAGATGATTGGTGGAC
>JAESVK010001078.1:91272-107155 GCA_017140935.1 Hamamelis virginiana
ACTACCATTAGGAGTCTTTTATCATTCCAAACAAAGTTTCTATTCAACTGATCAATTATTTAATTTGGTCACAGATGCCCGTACGAATTTGCAAAGAATATGACAATTAATGAAACAATTTGATAGTGCAAAGTATTGATAGTTACTTTTAAAAGTTGAGGTAGCAATAATTTTTTGGTACATCAAATTTTGAAAATATAACTATTAGCTTTGTAGCTTTAACTAGAATCAAATTTAGATCGAGCTCAAAACTTTACTTGGTCTAGGAGATGCACTAATAATTACTTCTAAACGAGTTGAGGAGTGATGAAATAGTAAGTTAAAGCTTCACTCCCTAAATTTTAATACAATCAATTTTAGTATGGAAATTTTGATATATAAAGAAGAGACAATTTAAACATAACTTTAACGAGATACGTGAAGAAATAACTTTTTAAGCCTGATTTTAGACAAAACTAATCCAAACCAACCTAACAATCGGAACAAAGGATTAACCCAACCAAGAACTGCTTAGTGGTTGCTTCCTCTATTGGGATGGTCTAATTTGAATACTCACTGGCTGCTATAAGGGCATATAGTAGATGCGAATGGGTGTGCTGTTTGCTGTTATTTCCAAAATCCGAGAAAATTGTAAATTTTGCTTTCATTATTTCAAAAATTTTGGTAAAAAAATTTAAAAACAAAAAATAGAAACATTGTTATCAAATATGCTTTTTAGAAAATCAACATGAGCTTTGTCTTAGTGATCCGTGTCTCTTCTATTGAAGGATAAAATACTATGTTCTATAACTCGTGAATGAAAATTGGTCCATTTATTGTTCGCCTCTCCATTCACAACTAATAACTAATCCTAGTATTATATTCACTAAAAAAAAAAAACATATTTTTCAGAAAAAAACAATTATTTTCTTATTTTGAAAAATAGAAAACAAAATATAAAAGTATATTCAAATATCGAGCCCTTTAATAATACTATTTAAAAAAAAAAACGATCCCGGTTTGAAATAAACTCCATATGTCTCCGCGCCTCTGGTAGGTAGGCACGTGTACCTACCCGCACAAGGCATTGTTTCTTTCTAGTTACTATTATTATATTATAAATTTATAATTAAAGTAATGTTATTTTTATTTACCAATTTCACTCATATTGATGTGTGGTTTATATTAATAAAAATATTATCAAAATAATTATTTCACATGAAACGGATAAAATATGTTAATGAAATAGTATTTTTTAATGTGTCAGATTCCTCTTACATTTTGTTTTATATCTATACTTACACCTTATTTTCAAAACACCTATATAGGTCTAATATTTTGAGAAACTGACTGTTGAATAAGATATATTTATCATATATGTCATATATGCCAAAAATCATAATAATTCAACGGCCAAATTTTAAAGTTTTTAAGAAATCTTACTATAAAAAACTGTGATATTTCTAATTATAATAATTTTTCAGGGTAATATTTTTCATAAACCAACTGTTGGATCACCGTAATTTTTTGCATAAATTACATACATGAGAAATGAATCTCATTCACCAATCGACTTCTCAAAACATTCCACCCACGTTAGTATTTTGAAAATAAAGTGCACATATAGATGTAAAATAAGATCTAAGAGGAATATGCCCCTTTCTTTATTATTAAAAGTAAATGCAACTTTTTATGAACTACTCTTTCTATGCCATGGAAAACTTTGAAAAGAGATACACATGTCAGTTTATCTTAAAAGAGTGTTGAGCCCACACATAGAGTTCATTCAAATTCAAATTAAATGGAAAAGTACGCAAACACTATTCCTCACTCTTATTTTTAAATTTCAATAGGAACATTCATTTTCATCAAACCTACGAACTTACTACTATATAACATACATACATATATATATATATATATTTTAGCTAGTGCCACAAGAAGAAGAAGAAGAAGAAGAAGAAGAAAGCAACCTTTTATGTGAATATCTTTAGAATATTATGCGAAAATAACTTTATATTAGAGTAATGCTATGCCCTGTTACAAAGTATCCGTACAAAGATAGTTTTAAAAATTCGTAGCATTTCCTTCCTTTACAGCGATACTTTTAAAAATTCATAATATTGTGCATCATTGTAAAGTATCGTTTACAAAGACACTTTTAAAAATTCATAGTATTTTCTTCCTTTATAACAATGCATAACATTTTTCAATTATTACTATGCATTATGCAGTGGAGGACATATATAAGGAATAAGTGGTAGGTTTTAGTGTTTTAGTTACTTCAAAGTTTGAACGAATAAGTAATAGGATATTTAATCAAGAACTCCCTAGTTTATGGGTTGTATGCCCAAACCCCTTTATAGAAAATTTGATTTATGAAAGAGATAAATTATATAACTTATGACGGATTTACCCTCATTTATACACCTTGATTTTAAATTTTTTCCAAATTTGATTTTTGCCAAAAAAAAAAAAAAAACGTCAATTGCCATATATTTTCAAACAAGTAAATTTATATATTGTATACATTTAATATGATTTTCAAACATGTAAATTTACCTAACTCATATACACGTTGTGGATGAATATACAGTCATATATCTTCAAACAGATAGATTTAAATAAATTGTATTGTATGCATCAAATTTGATTTTCAAACAAGTAAATTTACATAAACCGTATACACGCGCTTGTTGGATGCATATATTGCAGTACATCTTTAAACAAGTAGATTTGTATAAAATATATTGTATGCATCTATTTTAATTTTCAATAAATCCCAAAAGAAAAAAAAAAGATTCCAATAATGCAACTCACTTTTAATGGATCTTTAAGAATAGATATAGAAAAGAAACTGATAATTCAAATTTTGAAATGAATATAATTTTAAAAAAATTTATAAAGAGTTCAATAATATAAAAATTCTCCATAAATAGTCTCATATAGATATAAACTCTAAAAGGAAATCACAACAAATGTAATCTTATCAAATAATGGGAAATATGGCAATATAAAAAAAGAGTTGACTTTGAATTATCCTGCAAGAATCTTATGGTAAATCTTAAAGGGTGTTGGACTTTATGGTATGAAATCTAAATTATAGGAAGGTCTTGATAATTTTCCCTAAGTAATAATTTAAATAACCAATTATAACTCCTTAATTAGGGACACACTATATATGGACTTTAAAGGATTTTCCTTTAAAAAACTCATCTATCATGGCAGGATTGCATAAGTTTTATGAGAAAGGATATGCAGCTATCATTAATCTCCCATTTTGATGGGCCAACTGTACAATTACTTAAAGAGTTATATTCCAGGGTCCTTTTAACATAAACAGACAAAAAATAATTAATATCTCATAAATCCTTGATGTAAAATTGGATATTATTGTATAAAATTATAAATTTAGGAACTTTTGAATAATTTTTTCATTAATTAATTAGGCCAGACATGGTTTGTGTAATTTGTGAAGTTTTTTTTTTTTTTTTTTAATTTTAACTTTTACTTCAAAATTAAAAATTACTAAAGACTATATATAAATTTCATTTGTGTTTAAAGCTGGTTTTATAAAAGTCCAACCGTCGGATTATCATGATTTTTTGCAGGCATGATATGCAGGGGGTGAGCATCATATCCAATGATCTAAATTTGGAACCGACCACCAGAACATAGCCAAATGACTGCAGTCCACTACCGTCCGGACTGCAATGGATCGTTTCTCTGTATGGATATATATTATATATATATAATTTTGGATTCCAAATTTAACCGGAAGTTTCGGTATGGACGTCTTCTGTCACTTGGCAAATATTAAAAAAAAAAAAAAAAAAAAAACTTTTGTCCAGCCAGTACCGATGTGGCAGGACGCACGTGCAAACGCCGTCTGAGATAAATCTTAGGTTTCCGTTTTCAGAACGACACCGAAACAAAGAGTGACAAGACCGCACAACATTTCGCAGAAACGGTGCCTATCGCTATAAACCCCAACAAAAAATGACACCTTTCCGCATATAGGCATTTTGGTCATTTCGTATCTCCAGTTAAAAAAATTACCTAATTCTGAAACCACTTAACGCAAACAATCTCATCCAATCAGATTCTAGATTTAAAAAAAAAATAATTTTAGATCCTACCTGATTGGCAGACCACCCATATTCACTAGTTTCAAGAACACTTGAATTTCTCTCATTATTTTACGTGGCCATCGATCACAGCGAGTTTTACCTTTTTATTTCTACACACGCGAGTACAATTCTCCCTCCAACTCCGTCGTATATATATACTCATAAAGTGACGCCGTCACATAGCTCATAGGTAAAACCTCACTATCAGTTCCGACTACTGCCGTCTCCAAGACCCAAGCACACCCCCGCGACTGCGTAGGAATGCGGACTCTCTCTCTCCGATAATCGCCGGTGTACTGATCGATCGCCGGAAAACCGAGATCTCGATCTTTGACTTAGGGTTCCGGCGATACTGTCTTTTTTCTACTAAGCTTTCATGGCTTCAGAGGACGTTGTTGGTAAGACGAGCGAATCTGCCGTCACGACGATCGTTAACCTAGCTGAAGAGGCAAAGCTGAGGAGAGAAGGCGTCACGGCTCCGAGTCATGCGATCCTTAGTATCTGCAAGTCTCTTGTCGCCGGAGGAGTCGCAGGGGGAGTGTGAGTTTTGCTTCTCTTGCTTGTTGTTTGTTTCCTTGGAAAATAGTTTATGAGAAGCAGTTAGGAGGAACATGAAATTTGTTTATGAGAAAAGGATAAAAAAGAAAAGAAAAAGAAATTAAAGTTTGGAGTGGTATTCTATTTTTGCAATGATTAGTTGAGGTATTTTTTTCATTTTCTTAAAACGGAATCAATATAAAGAAAGTAGGGGAATCAATTCGTTTTCAGGAGATGTGAATTTTAGTTTCTTTGTCCATTTTATCAGCAACAAAACGGGAAAAACTTTTTAATATTTCCATATCTCTCATCCACGGAGTTCATTTCTGAATTTTTTTTTCTTGATTTATTTTTTCCCGCGGTTGGATGCCGAAAATGTATAGAAAATAACGTGTTATGTTTTATGGTGCATGGCGCATTGGTTTTTAAAAAATGAAAAATTTAACTCAACTAAGAGGAAAAAATTATATACAGATTAGTTTGATGGAGGTTTTGGTTGTCAATGGACACAAATAATGCCGAATTTAAGACTGGAAATTTTCTTTTTCGTTTCTTTCATTAATGCGGCTCAGCAACACAATGGAGGTTTTGGTCTCTGTATGTTTTAATGGATAATAGTTACTAAAAAATTTCTCGGGGAAAAAAAATTGTTAAGGCTCCTTTAATGTTTAACGCTGGCGGGAAACTGTAATGTTTCTTCGGTCATTCCGAGTAAAAGCATCACTTTCACATTTGATGTCTTTCTTTTTTCTTGATATATATATATTTTTTTGGGAAAACATTTTGGCCAAAACAAACGGGACCTTACTGATGGTACTGATTAATGTTCAAATTATGAATTATAGGAACTCGAGTCTTTATCTCCTTCTGAAGTTGTTTTTTCAACTAGTTATTTAATTGATATATATGAGCCAACAGGAAATGTTCGACTTGTGTATTTCATAGGATCTTTTATTTATTTATTTTGTCGTGGTGGAGTGTTAATTAACTGCCTCTTCTCATTGCTGAACTAACAACAAGTCTTTGTTCCTGAATGACTGGTCTTTGGTAGAGGGTTTTGAAACTTCTATGATCATTTGGTAGAGGATTCAAACTCTGTTATAAAATAATTTCAAGGGCTTGTGCACTCATTTTGTATGGTTTTGCTTTAATTCTAGAGAGGAACATTTGGTTTGATTCTACAAGTCCATGATATTATTATTAAATTCTCCCATATGTTGAATATGATATGTCAAGGCCTGTGTTATAATCTCTTTGATCTTGTTTTCCAATGATATATAGAAGCTTGCAAGGTTTTGGGTTTAATATACATGCCAGGATATTGTTATCAAAATCTCCCTAACTTTGTGTATTGTGCACTATGAATCATGGGTAGTGTTATAATCTGTTTCATTTTTTTTTTTGGTCTCAGATGATTAGTATAAACATTCAACATTTTGGTATTATATTATAGTTACGTAGTTAAAAGTTTCTTTTTATCTTTGGGAGAAAATTGACTAGTTGTTTACACATCTGATGCCTTTTTTTTTGGGATATCCAAGGTTCCCTAATGTAGATAACTATGTGTGATTATATATAGAGAAATGATCCATTAAGGTCCGAACCTTAAGCTTAATTTAAGGTCCACTTTTCATTGGGAGAGGTATTTTGAAAAACTGACCGTTGGATTACATAATCTTTTTTTGTATGTCATGTCTGCCAAAAATCACATTGATCCAACGATCAATTTTCAAAATAGAGACTGTTAAACAAATGTTATAGCATCCAACGGTAAATATTGTTAGAGCGTTTGATGAACTGTATTTTGAAAACCGATTGTCGGATCAATGTGATTTTTGACAGATATAACATACATAAGAAGATTATCTAATCCAACAGTTGGTTTTTTAAAATACCATTGACTGTGTGAGAAATGGTGAGTGGACCTTAAATTAATTTAGGGTCCGGACCTTAGTAGATCAAGTTTGATTATATATATATATATATATATCCCGATTCTGTAAGGATGTTCTTACCTATCTTATCGTCAGCCCACTTTTATTGAGACATGTATTTTGAAAAACTGATCGTTGAATTAGATAATCTTCTTATGTATGTCCAAAAATCATAGTGATCAAAAGGTCGGTTTTCAAAATATAGGCTGTTAAACAATTGTTACAGTATCTAATTGTCAATATCGTGAGAGTGTTGCATGAACTGTATTTTGAAAACTAATTGTCGGATCACTGTAATTTTTGGCATAAGAAGATTGCCTAATCCAACGGCTGGTTTTTCAAAATACCTATCCTATGGCTCCCAGAAAAGGTGGGCTAAGTGACTAACGCTAAGATAGGTTATGATATAAGCTTATATAAGCATAAAGCAAATAGATAATTGTGGGATACATATTTTGAAAAACTAACCAATGGATTAGATACTATTTATGCATGCCATGTATGCCAAAAATCACAATGATCCAACGGTCTATTTTTCGGAAATGTCACTAAGAAAAATTACGACAGTTTTCGGTGGTCACAATTTTGATAGTCTATATCTTGAGATTTTGACATTGGATTACCGTGATTTTTGGCATGCATGACATCCATAAGAAGAATGTCTAATCCAACGGTTTCAAAATATGCATCTCACAATTATCTATTAGCTTCATGCTTATAGGATCGGGACTTTTATATATATATCTATATAAACACATGATTTATTTCCATGTGAAGTAAAAGTCTTTGGAAGCTAGCAATTAGGTTGTCCAAAAGTTTGACATATTTGAAGTTACGTTTCTTTTTATTTATGCAAGATTCACCAAGATCGATAAAGGGTGAAATTTCTCATGGATTCTACCTTCTTTATGTAAACTTACCTTCCAAAATTTTGAAGATCCTTCACTGCCCATGGCATCTCCAATAAAACCCACAAATCTTCAATGGATTACTCCACATTGTTGCAATTGGGAAATAGTATAAGGTTATCTAGTCATTCAAGATCCTCTTTGCACATGACACGATGACTTGGAAAAATCCATTTCCTCAAGATGAGGCAATCAATCATAAAACACTTAAAAATGTTGCACCCAATTAAAGAAAGGTTCCACTGGTTTCCAAATTGCTTTATTTGGAAATATTTGATAACCTGGCCAAGCTGTCCCAACAGCATTGCTGATTGATATTCTATAATGTGGCCGCATTATGCATACTTCCGAATTGTGAATTTATTTTTGTCGGTATTTCCATGTGTATTTGTGACTAATTCTACTTGCCGGATCTCTGTTGCAGGTCACGCACTGCTGTTGCTCCATTGGAACGGTTAAAAATATTGCTCCAGGTTATTTCTCTAATTATATATTTTTCGATTGCCTTTTCCATTGAATACTTCTTCCTGATGTATTTGTCTGTATTCCATTATGCAACTGTTAGAGCTTCTCTACCCTAACATGGTCAATGTTTTAGTGAGCGGTTTTGAATTTGGATGATAATCTTTATGTCATAGAAAAGTAAAATGAACTTGCTGTTATGCCACACATTTTGTGTTCATGTTTAGGAGGTCTCGAGCGGCCATAGCATGCCTGATAGATCCTTGCCAGTTGCATTTTTGAACTTTAATGTGAATAATTTCCAAGAAAAAACCAACTCTGGAATGAACAAACATCTTGAAAAAATGATTTTGACCTTTGAAAGTGAACTATATTTTTTCCATTTACCTAAGAAATGAATGCAATTCCTATATCAAAATGGTCCTCCTATCCTCTGTCTACACCTTTCCAAGTTCAGGGGAATTATGAAGGGGTCAGTCTATGGTTGCATGACTTTAAAATGCATAACCAATAGGTATGTTTTCAACCTGCCTGCTTGTCTTGGCCAAGGTTTATGGTATGGGCTTATCCTGCCATCACATTGTCCCAAGAATCTGACATTATTTATCAAGGGTTGATATTATGTCAAGAGTTGATCGTTAATAATCTCAATTGTGAGGATCATACTTCCATCCATGAAGCTGGCCCAAAATAATTGAGATAAGGCTAGTTCTGGTTTTGATTCTTAACTATATTTCTACCATACCATCGTAGGAAATATCGATTACATAAGTTGGTGGTTAGGGTGTCGACTAATCATGTATTTTCACTTTAATTTCTTTGTTCTGTAATTGTACTGTGCTATGTGGTTGATCTCGCTTCCCTAATGACTAAAATGATGTTTTCCACTGTTATGTGAAAATTGCCAAAGCTATGAATAGAGCGCTGTCTATAGAGAATATAATATTGATCTAAGGGACAGAGTACAGCTACGGCCAGGGGTGGCCGGGGGGCAAGTGCCCCCTCTCAACTTTTGCAAAAAAATGAATTTCTATATATATTTAGTACATATTTGGTAGAAAATGTAAGAGTGCCCCCTCTTCAAATTTTATTTTCATCCCTTTAAGCTCTTATTTTATAAATTTTAGCCACCAAATTTATAATTATACTATTTCAAATAGCCATTAAATCATTGGTCATTCTATTTGATTTCTGAACTTAAAATTTGGCCTTAATTAGTGGTTTTAAAAGAGTATTTATCATTCTATCGGTCTCTAATTTAATATTCAATTTGTAGAAAGTGTAGTCAATTTATTTTAAATTACGTAATTAAAATTGGAGTTTAAGTACCTGCAAGGCTGCAATAAAACTAAGTTTACGAAATTTAATAAGTTGGCTATGTTCAAAGAGGAGAATAATATATAATGTCAAATCTATAACGCATATCAATTCTAAATTCATATATATATATATATATATATATATATATATATATATATATATATATTTGCCTCTGGGAGCACTGCCCCTGAACCGCCGCCCCTGAGCCACCACACAATTGGTAATTAATCAAAATAGTGCCCCCTCTGAAGCAAATTCCTGGCTCCGCCCCTCGCTACGGCATACTCCAATTATACTAAGAGAAGTTGCAGTATTTTGCTTACCCCACATGATCATGACTGTCCACAGTTCACTTATTGTTTTGTAGTATGTGTTACAACTTACAACTTACAAGTATAATACGTTGTGTATATATTTCAAATACTTTTTGCAATAATTAGCTCATGTGATATCCAGGTCCAAAATCCCCATAACATAAAATACAATGGAACAATTCAAGGCTTGAAATATATATGGAGAACTGAGGGTTTCCGTGGACTGTTTAAAGGCAATGGTACTAATTGTGCCCGTATTGTTCCAAACTCAGCAGTCAAGTTCTTCAGCTACGAGCAGGCTTCTAAGTATGATTCCTTTTCAAAACAAATGTTGAATTGATAGTTTGATTTCAGTATATATTTCTAATTTTTTACCGTTAACCATTCAATTTTTAGATCAAAATTTTAATTTTAATGTTTTAATTTTGGCAGAATGGGTGAAAAGTGATTTTTACTAAGCCAAATTTACATAGTTGGGAGTGGCTTTCTGAGTTTGATTAAGTATATTGTTGCCATGTATTCATATAGTATCAATATGATGATTATGATCTTTGCAGGCAACCTTTATTGCATATCATTTTGATATTGATTGCATATAGTAGTGTTCTTTATGGCAACCCAACATGCTGATTATGTATCAATCCTAAGGATGGAAATAAGTGGTTTTTCTGATAATCTGCTTTACAATGGAAGTTATAATTGTCAAAAGAGAATGAGTTCATGAAAACATAAATAAACAGAAACATATAAAATTAATTGCTGAGCCAGAGTCAAATATATGTGCTAATCATCATAAACCTCTTAGAATTTTTGGAATTTCTCCATCTGAAATTCATTGGTGAAACTTGTACTCTTTTTTTAAACTGGTTGTGTTTATAGAAATACTCAGGAGTCTCATGTCAAGTGTTTATAGGCAGTGAAATAAGTTGGGGCATATGTGCTTGTTGTGATATATTAGCCTTGTGTACAATCATGTTGGAGGGCTGTCACATTCAACAGGATGCAGACGCAAACATGATTCTCTTTAGACGAATCCGTGCAATATAAGATGCAGTTTAAAGGAGGAAAATTTGCGTTCTTGTACAATTCTCGTACTGCATTTCTTCTAGTTCTAAGGTTGAATGCACACTTATCAATCTTGACACTCATCTTTGCATATCACTGTAGAGGTTTAATGTCCAACTGTTCTAATATTCCAATCATAACATGTTGCCATACTTTCTAATGTTGCTCAGTTAAGCATTCATCCATTCAATATTTTCTTCCTTTGCTGACTGTTCCTTGCAATTTTGTAACAGGAGTATATTATTACTATATCGGCAGCAAACTGGCAATGGTATGCCCTTATTTATTATCTTCATGTTGTATCTCTGTTTTATTTTTTGCACATTAACTAGTCATTTTTGAAGATTTTACGTGTCCTTGAAACATTCTATGCACTTTTCATCAGACAGTGAATGATTTAATTATGGATTTGGTGGGCATGTCATGATTTTATGCCTGGTAAAAGAACTAGAACATGTGCTTCTTTGTTTGTTTTTGTTTATTTATTTACAAATATGTGCATGGTTGTAATATTTTAACCAGACAAAGGGTATTAAAAATCTTAGCATGTTGGTTTTCTTGTGTGATGCTTTAGCGGGTGAGATGAGAATACTGCTTGTTAGAGATATCTGTTTGCTTAACAATTGCTTGCAATGGTATCCAAATGATTACCCATCTGTTCGTCTTGAGCGTTGGATTACCTACTCAATCATCAGTGTGTCTCCACAAACTGACATTTTGGGTGAAAATTTTTATCACTCAAGTGCAATCATGTTAAAACAAAGCTAAAAAGAACTTCTCCATAATTTTGTGGTTTTGAAGGCGCTGGTTGAAATTTTGTGTTCTGTTGGAGTTCGAGGTTGAGTTTTGGATTTTGGCTGAAAGCCTTTTTGTGTTATTGGATTGGATAATTAATAGTCTAGTTTAGGATAGGTTTATTCAAGTTGTTTTGCTAGTTTAGGTTCTAGTACTAGTGAAAGTGCTGATAAGCCGAATTATTTCTAATAAAAAGTAAGAAATATGGCCTCTTTTTGGTGGTATTTCTATAAATCAGGAAGGCTTTTGATTTTAATAGGAAATCCTGGTTAAAATATTAATGGCTTCTGATTCTTATTTTAGATGGTATATTAGGCGCTTCAGTAAGGTTTGAGTTTTTGCACGTGTAGGTATTGGTTTAGGAGTATTTCTGGTTTTTATTTTTATTTTTATTGGGTGTTTTGGGGGTGGGTGGGTTGGGTTTTGTTTGTTTAAGATTAATTAACATATAGACCTTGAAGACTTGAAGCATCCCACTTTTTCAATAATTTTATTGTTTCTACTTTCTTCCCTTTCTTCTCTCTTCATTTCATTTGTCACTTGAATTATTTTTCTATTTTTCTTTCTCAGACAACTCGTTATTAGAGGTGGTTTTCTCAAATTAACTTGCATCAATTAAGTTGTGGACCAAATCTTGGATAAATTAGAGCAAAGCTTGGATGCCAAATAGTTTACATACATGTTTTATTGAGCAGATTTCACTATCCTATTGGGTGGGTAAATGGGAAGAAAGTTCCCTTGATTTTTATAATAAGTATATTGAAATTCAGATATGGAAGACACTGGATGCTGAAGAGGAAAATGGTGTTATCTGAATAATTTTTCTTATTAATTTTTGCAGAAGATGCTCAGCTCACTCCTATTTTACGCCTTGGAGCTGGAGCATGTGCTGGAATCATTGCCATGTCCGCAACATATCCAATGGACATGGTACGAGGCAGGCTAACTGTACAGGTATTGTCATGAATTTTCTTCAGGGATTTTTTTTTATTAAAAAATTTAATGATGTATGGGTTTTCTTTGGAATGCTGGGGAGATAGTACTAGTATTTTGGCATATTTATAATTTCCCCCTTCACTTATTTTTTAGACAGAGAAGTCTCCTTATCAGTACAGAGGAATGTTCCATGCTTTATCGACCGTGCTTCAGCAAGAAGGCCCGCGGGCTCTGTACAAGGGCTGGCTTCCATCCGTCATTGGAGTTGTAAGTCAAGCCTTTTTATCTTGGAACTGATAATTACAATCATGATGACTGCATGTATGCATTGTAAAAATTTTAATCATTTGCGATGAGAAAACAAAATCTGTACTGGTCTCAACCATACCATCATGCATATGCATCTATGCCTGTGGTTTTATATCAATATTTTTCAGTTATAGGATATCCCCTGGCAAGTTACACGGGGTAATCACATGAGATATGTGTAAATCTTTATTACACATATCCAGCTCACCCCTCCTAGGACCCCACCTTTGCAGGACCAACACTTTGTAATGGCCTATATCACACTTTTTCATCTCCATGACTGCAAACTTGGTGAAGATTTGATGTAAGGACCCAAAATACAGCTTGCTATGCTGAATAGTTTGATCTTACATGATTGGGAAGAGTATCCTAGTCATGGTTATTTTCCATTGTGTTTGGATTTAGTGCATTTCTATATTTCATCTCTTAAAATTTTTAACCTTTTACTGCACAGGCACCACCCCTTCCCTATATATATATATATATATATATATATATATATATATATATATATTGTGTTGATTTCTGCATTCAGTCTTTTATTTATTATGTTTTTTTATGAAGTTCTTTGCTTGGAATTAAATGCCTTGTCATTCCTCTTGAAAGGATAAAAGGTTTGACATCTATTTTAGGTTCAGAATAGGACTCTTTGTACAAATTTATCTCACTTCAGCTCACATCTCTTGTTAACTAACACGTCCTAAATATTTGCATGTGGTTTCTGTCTTCTATAGGTCATCTAAACCTGGAAAAGTTGAAGCAGATTTTTATGCAATCAAAATTCATTGAAACTTTTTAGTGTACATTTATTGAGACACTTTACACTGCATTGTAGACCCTGAATTGAAATCTTGTCCTTTCTGAGGTAAAACCCTGGCCTCTTATTGTGCACCGAATATTGCACTTGGTATAGAGGGTGGTGAATACTGCCATGATAGGGTGGAAAAAAGAAGGAACATAGTGTTGCATGAAAGAATGAAAAAGAAAGGATACACAGAGGATAGTTATAGACATCACACTTGCCCCCATCCCTGAGATGCTCAGTCAAAATCATATCTTTTTTGGAACTAAAACTTCACTTCCATGACATATGCTATAACATTAGGAGCAAGTTTCCTTTGTGCGGTGGACCTTATGCTTTCATTTGATGTTTGCAGGTTCCATATGTGGGTCTCAACTTTGCTGTCTATGAATCTCTAAAGGATTGGTTGATCAAAACTAGACCATTTGGACTAGTTGAAGATACTGAATTGAGTGTGACAACAAGGCTTGCATGTGGGGCTGCTGCAGGAACTGTTGGCCAAACTGTTGCCTACCCTCTCGATGTCATTCGTAGAAGAATGCAGATGGTGGGATGGAAAGATGCTGCCTCCATTGTCACTGGTGATGGGAGGAGCAAGGCCCCACTTGAATATACTGGCATGATTGATGCATTCAGGAAAACTGTTCGGCATGAGGGGTTTGGAGCATTGTACAAGGGTTTGGTCCCCAATTCGGTGAAGGTCAGTTTCATTCTATTGCTCATCTTCTTTTAATAAAAACTTGTTACATCTTAGCTCTGCTTAATTGGCACTTCTGCAAAGGAGAATGTTTTAGTTCAGGACAGGCAGATGGCACATGTTGCATGCAGGTTAGGTTGGGACTTGTCATTATTTCAAAGGCTTGTGGGCTTAGTGGTTTTTTCCCTTTTTTGTGTTGCAAGGATAATGAAATTTAGAGCCCGAGGACTAGAACACCCTCAAGGTTGTATGTACACATGGCTAGCGAGAGAGGATAGTGATGCATCATGTTATGATCCTGCCCAGTAGATTACAAGGCAAAAATTGGATTGTTTGAATGGTTTTGAACAATCAGACTAAATTTTATACTTTATTCTGAGAAAGATTTAAGTGCTGTGGAAATTTCATGAATTAAATGGTTCAGAACCATCCGATCATATGCTGATTTTGGCCAATAGAATCCTCCACATAGGATATTACTTCATGTGGGTCCTGAACTACTTGATATGTACCTTTTGTGTAGGTATTCATGCTTCAGAACCCAGATCTTCTGTCTTATTCATAGACTAGCTCTCTAAAAGATAAAATGGTGTTCAGGCTTAAATATGAAAATAAGGTTATGGGTAGTAGGTCGTTTTTTATGGCATTGATCTAGTGCCTTGGACTGTTTTCTTGCACCTACACCTAGTCTAAAGATTTGCCTAGCCAATAGTGTTGCTGGTACAAACTGATGTCGTTTTTACCCAAAAGAAAGCTGGTGGAAAAATTCTGCAGTCTGCTTTGGCATGAGGGCGATCGTATGTCTTTAAACAAAGAAAATAAGTCATTCAGAAATCCGCTTTAAGGAAAAATAAAGACTAATTTACCACTTGAAATGAGCTGATATTCAGTTTAAGTCATGAATGTTTTCTTCTTGAACTGAAAATATGAACTCCTATCATTTCCTGCAGATAAATATCTGATCCAAATAAAATTGTTAACTTCTCTTCTATCTTGTGCAGGTAGTCCCATCCATAGCAATTGCATTTGTGACATATGAGATGGTGAAGGATGTTTTAGGAGTTCAGATCAGAATATCAGACTAAGTGTGGGGAACTCGAATGATATTTGTTGAACGAGTGTGCTATTTTTGTAGGCAATTGGAAAGAGAGAAGGTAACTTAGGGGTAATATCTTCCTTTTTGTCTCTCTAAGAATGAGTAAATTTAGCGACAATTTGAGCCTGTTTCTATATAGTGCTTTCCCTTGTTTTCTTATCTTATTGTGAACTTGCTCTAGTTTTCATTGTCATTCATATGCACTGTTAATAAGTATTTGCAAGGAACTATGTAGCAAATGCATTTGTATGCCTTTCTATAAAGTTTAAGGAAGCATTTCCTGAGACCTAAAAAATTCATTTAAGCATGTTATGTAGCATTATCTAGCGAGTTCAAACCATGTTTACATCAAAGAAAGACTTGGTTTATAGTATGTGTTGGAAGTAACTTGAAAGTAAACCACACCCCGCGTGTGCGCCGGTGCACACACACACAAACACATATATGTAAACAATCATGTTGTTATATAAATTAACAACTACAATCATGCCCAAGATCACAACTATCATAATATAATGTAATTACATGATGCGGAAATTAAATGACATACCTGGATCCATAATCGCAATCTTCACACGATCAAATCTTCAAATAGAACA
>JAESVK010001078.1:112882-147933 GCA_017140935.1 Hamamelis virginiana
CTATAAACTAATTTCAGTCGTTGGATTACACATTAGAAGATCCTAATTAGGAGCAAAACCAGACTCTTGATTTGGTGTGAGATATTAGTTTTCCTTGTCACAAGCTAGAATTTCAACTCATTTTTATTCTCTTATTAATTCAATATTATTATACTGTATTGAAAACATGGAAGCGTACTTGTCTTACCCTTTTGTTGGAAATCTTGAGAGATTGTGCATGTTAAACTACTGATAATTGTAGGAATTAAAATAAATAAGTTACATAAAAAAATAAATTAGAAAACTTATCGATAAATTTTCATTTATCGATTGAGGCGTCTAAATTTACTGCCCTTAAGATTAGATAGCACTCCTCGGAGTGAATCACTAAGTGCACTAGGTCCTCTAGAAGCCTACCCTCCATGATACAATAATCGGATCTCCCACAAGCGTACTCACTCAATGTGTGAGCAACGTAAACAACTCAGATTTACTGTTTTAAATCAATTAAAGGTTTTGTCTTACCCGGTATTCGTTGTTAGTAGGGTATTGCGGTCATCCGGGAGATTAGTCGAGATGCACGCAAGTTGGCCCGAACACCCTCGTCGTCCAAAAAAAAACAACTCCTCAGATAGCTCATTTCAAGGACAACTCAAAATTTTGAGAAGAAACAAATAGGAGAGAAGAAGAGAGAATCAGGTGTTTTTTTTTTTTTTTAATCTCTATTGACCGAATGGAGTTTATCTATATATATATACATGGAGAAAAGATGAAACTCCTCCCTTGAATTAAATCAGAAAATTAAATATTTTGAGGCTTTGATTAATTTGTTGCACAAGGAATAAGAACGTAAGGAAATGATGGTAGTACAAAACTTTATGTCATAGATTGAAAATTTTTTAAAGTAACATTTTAAGCCTTCTTTCCGTAGTGTCAGCTACAAGAGACGCGGAAAAATTAACAATGTGATGTTGAAGATATTGTATAAACATCTTGGTGCCTGCTTTATACAATAACATGTCAAGTCTTCTTTTTCTTCATTAACTTATGCTGCTTCTGCTACTTCTTAGATGTCATTCTTCTTCACATTCTTCTGCAATGACTAGAAACAAAATGAGAGAAACATTCTCTTAGTTATCAACAGGCATGAAAATTTGAAAACAGTTGCTATTAGCGATGAATTTTTGTTTGTTGCTAAGTTTTAGTCATAGCCTGACCCTGAGATTTTGGGGCCGAAGTGAGTTCTCAAAGAAAATAAGAATGTGCGGAGCCTATGGACAACGAGGTTCTTTTTGCAAAGAGGGTTGTATTTTATTTTTGAGGCCCTAGGCGATGCCCTACTCGGTCTGTGCTCAAAGCCAAGCGCCAGCCTCATTTCTTTTGTGTTTTTGCCAACCGATATACATTGGTTAGTTGTTCATGGAGACAATGAATAATAAATGAGCCAATTTTCATCCATGAGAAATAAAACGCAAAATCTCATCTCATAAAGGAAGAAATTAACATGAACCACTGAGCTAAGCTTATGTTTGAGCGGGCCTTGATTTCAGTAGCTAAAAAAGACAGCATTTTGTTACTTCATATAGAAAATATAAGTTTTAATTAAATTTGTAATTAAGGGTCCATTTGGATAAGTTTTTATTTCCTATTTTTCTACTTTTAAAAGTGAAAAAAAAAAAAAATGAAAGTGTTTTATAAGTTCTATAATGCAAAATTTTGATAGTAACTTTTAAAAGTTGAGGTAGTAAAAATTATCCAAACTTTTAAAAATAACTATTAAAATTTTCACACTCAAAACTTTTATCTTTTTACCTTAAAAGGTACAAAAACAAAAAGTAGAAGCTTATCCAAACAAGTCCTGAAATAAAATGATGACTTGTTGCCACAAAGTTAGGCCCTACGTAGAGGAATGCACGAAAAAGGATTCATCATTATGAGCTTTGTAAAAGGAAAAAAAAAAATTTGCACCTGGAATCCTTGATCGTTGTTTGGAACCTTGGTGTTCGTCGTCCCACAACTTTGCATTCATTGATAATTTCCCTTCTTCGAGAATGTAATCTTGATATGTAAGCCTTGGCTTCATGTTCTTTAATGCTCATCGTTTTATTTCTCTCCTCCTCATAATTTAAGCTATCCTCAGTGGATAAAGATAACAGTGAAAGAACTATAATCATAAGGTTTAACTCCAGTAGGAAAGACGAGTTAGGCTGTAGCTGATCACACCACTCTCCATTCTCTCTCTCCCCTTCTTCTTCCTGCATCACCTCATCTTCCCACTTTGTTTCTTCAGCATGTTCTGCCATTTTTGCTATCACAAACCTGTATTAGAGAGTCAGAGCTTAGTTTTATGATTTTTCGTGCATTTATTTTTTCGATACAAAGAAAAAGAGAAATCAATTTAATTAATACTGTCTTAGTTTAGAAAATGAAAATACTTAAAATTTTCTCAAAAGAAAATTCCTTTTTAAAGCATTTTTGTTCTTTTTTCTTTTCTTTTCTTTTTCTTCAGGTTTACGGAAATCATATAGAATCCATGCATGAGTGACAGAGTGAGCATCACTTCGTTTGACCATCTCCATGTATACATTAAAATTCAAAAAAAAATTATATATATATATATATTTCCGACAATGAGCTGTCAGAGCCCGTCAAACTTGAAATATCTGGGTTGACAGTTTATTCCTTTGCGGTTTTGCTAACTCATATATTTTGGGAACAAAGAAATATGGAAATCCCAACCTTCATTTGGGTTCCTTTGGGATTTTTATTACAATGGCTGTAATCATGTTGCATGCTGTGAAATAACATGATCGAAATCCATTTTTCTTTCATATGGAAACCTGTTTGATTGCTGAGAAGATGCAGGGAAAGAAGAGAAGAAAATTTTGGAACTTACAAACTCCTGGTGCATGGTTGGATTTTTATGGGTAAGAATTCTGATAGTTAATTTGTTTTGTCATTCTAGTATCCAAAATAGACAAGCAAAAGGAATGAAAATGCTTACCTACCTCTTGGCAATTGGGAGCTACACCTGATACCCAGATTAACCAAAATAAGATGTCTGAATTCCAAATCATTAGCATTTTATACATGTTGATGTTCCCTCTATTTACAGTTCTATTTTCTATATTTTCCTTTTGAGTTTTGACCAACAATTTAGACCTTACATTCTGTATTGGAAAAAAAAAAAATTATAACTTGCTTTTTTTAGGTGTCTTGATTCAACAGAGGATTTTCAATAAACTAGAGGTTTTGTTCTTTGAATAGTTTCGTTCTCTTAAATGGAGGGTTATTTTAAGAAAAAAAAAAAATTTGCTAAAATGAGAGCATTTTCATGGATGAATTGATGATCTCTCCTTATTTGAAGAGATATCACACAAATTCAAAAGACAAATCCTGTTTGACAGATAAAAGATATCATATAAGAATTTTACATACAAAATTATATTGAGAACATCACATGATTCAATAACTCGCACTGCTACTTTTGATGCTCTCTTTCATTCAATATCGTTCGATGGAAAATTTTTGTCAATTTTGATTGGTAAATATGAGTCTATTTTAATATATTTTTGGCTGTATCTATATTTAGAACTGACATGTTTAATGCAATGTCATGTGTCTTGAATTACTTAGATAAAATGGGTGGAAAAATGGGAGAGCTCATTATAAGAGAGATAAGGGTAGACTCAGAGTAGACAAACTCTTTAAAATTGAAGAGCTTATAGAAAGAGAGGTTAGGGACTTACAGCATGTTTGGTACGAGGGAAGAGTGGGAGGAGGGAAGGGATAGGAGGGAAAAGGGGAGGGAGGCTTGTTTGGTATGAGAGGGGGGAGGAGGGGAGGGAAAAGGGGGAGGACAAGGGGAGGGAAAAGGGCCATTGTGCCATCCGCCCAAAGTTGGGCGGAAAAGTGGAGGGAAGCTCATTTTATGGGGTAAAATGATTTTTTTGCCCTTTTAACATTTTGAAAACCTACAATTGCCCCCCTTTCTTCTCCAAGCAAGCATCTATACATATATGCCCATGCCCACTGTTTTATATATACACACACACACACATGTGCGCGCACACACGTGAAGGCTTTCAAATTATTTTTAATATTCTTATAAATTATTAAAAGCATTTAAAATATATTTCAATATAAGAGGATAAAATTGTAATTCAATACAATACATCATTTCCCTCCCCCTTGTTTACCAAACACATGGAATGAATGAAACCACTTTTCCATCCATCATACCAATAACAAATTAAAATTGGAATAGGAAATGAGTAATTGAAGCACCATGGCCCAAAAATAGTGGGTCTCATTAATTACGTAACCTAGAAAACTTTTGGTGTGATAGAGGGCGACTCCTAAAATCTTATTTTGGAGGGTAGATTATATGTGATAAATCTTAAATTTACAAAATTAATCATCAGCTAGTTTCCAAATAAGACAAAATTCACAAATTTAATGCTAAATTTAAATTTGAATAACCTATTCTTTCCAAATCTTTAGTCAAATTAAATAATTAATTATTTTAAATGAAAATGCAATATTATGGAAGAGTCCAAGTTTAATTATGAAGAAAAAAAATTGTACACTCATATATATATATATATATATATTAGTAAAAAGCATAAAATAAAAGTTTAAACTTTTGGTGGAAAAAGAAGCTATTGCCCACATTGAGCCTTCATCAGCATTGCCCATGGGCCATGCTGATTATCCATGGAATGTGACCTGCCAACGGTGAGTTTTTTACCAAAGAAGCCTACTTGCTCAAAAATATTTTTCAAGAAGATCTAGGTGGAAAGTTATTTTTTAAAATGAACGAGTTGAGTACATAATTGGTCAAATCCTTGCACCCTAATAATGAATACGCAAATTTGCGAATGATCCCATCCATTCTTAAAAATTAATTTTAACCAAAGTCTCAATAGGAGTAGACATAAGACTCTTATATTGTTAAAATTTACCAGATATACTATCCTCGTAGATTTATTCTTAAATAATCTACGAGTTATTCTTAAATTGCTATATATAAATGTTAGTATTGGAATGACATTAAGCATCTTATTATTTAAATTTTCATTTTTATGAATGGGATGCTCATTTTCACTAGCTCACTTGGAAGAACCAGAGCCGGCCTTGAGATTTGGGGGCCCTAAGCGAATTCCTAAAGTGGGGCCTTACTACGTAATGATACAAAAAAAATTCTATAAAATATTTAATTACCAATTGTTATTCTTGAATTTTCTAGTACACACAAAGTTTGATGGCATATATCATTGCTATAATCAAATAAAATAAGAAAGAAATTAAAAATCAATTAACTTCTCATTCATACTACCACCATATATAGTAATTAGTAAGCATATAGTCCTAAAATCAAAACCCTAAATAAAAAATCTTATTCTCAATCTCACAACAAAGAACAATAATAAATTTATACTACAATACAAAGTAAGTTTATAAAAAATTTCAATCTCATAATAAATAAATAATAATAATAAATTGAAAAAAAAGAGAGAGAGAAAAAGAAAGAAAGAATGATTCTTACTTGCTTGGGTTGAGAGAGAGAAAGAGTAAGAGACAAAATGTGGGGCGTCAAGAGCCGAAGAGAATAGACCGCGAGAGGAGGTGAGGAATTTTTTTCATTTTTTTAAAAATAAAATTGTATGAGTTCAGGTTTGGGGGAAGTGAAGAGTGGGGCGTTTTGGGGAAGGTAAGAAGTCTGAAAAATTAAAAAAAAAATCAAAGCAAATGTAAGGAGATAGTGCGACCTATCGGAAAGGTAAAAAATTTAGAAAGTCTTTCATGAAAAGTCAACAAAGAGAGGTCTTGTGCTTTTTTATACATGTAGTATAGGAGACATCGAATGGGAGGCTATTTAAATTTTATTAGTTGTTTCTCTTAAGTCATTAACACGCAGAAGGCTCTTTTTTTATTTATCAAGTTAGGGCCTAAAATAGCTGTTTTAATTGCTTTAGCCCAAGACCAGCTTGGAATCAACAAACATAATATTTTATTTATTTATTTTGAACTCAACACAAAAGAGAGGAAATTTACCTATCAATCCTAAATGTGTACCCCAACTTTGAAAGTGACTTGATCGAAATTAATTTGAATTGAGTTTCGTTGAATGTATACTTCACGTGGTATGCATATTGAAGCCCTCACCAATTCACATGAACATATATATATATATCATACTTCACCTTCAAGTTCAACAGAATCCACGTCATGCACTCCACGTGATCTTATCCCTCCATTTTTATGATGGTCAAACACGCACTCTTCCTGTCCAATAATGCGTGGACACGTGGATACGATAAGGTCTAAAAGTGTCGAGTCAGAGACTCAGAGACCAATCGTGGCTCGAACTTGAGCGTGCGGTCCCCTGAATTTCCACACCATATGACCGTGCTTTCACATGCTGGCTGCCACGTAGGATTTTCGTGGCGCAATATTGTCCACCCGATCAATTCGGACTGTCACTACCGTCAGTGACGTGTGTTGCTGTCGTCCTCCAATTAAATCATATAAAAAGTGGGGAAAATAAAATAAGGCTTGATGTGCAAAATGCCACTAAAGTTGAAAGAAATTACAACGAATAGCCCCAATAGGCAATAACAACGGAGAGTATTTATTAATTATTAATGTCACAAAGGAAAGAAGCAGCTAATTCACAAGCTATGATAGCGAATTAAATCCAACGGCTAGAGTTTATAGTTGTAGACTTGTAATCTAGTACGGGCCAATGCCAATCGGACACATCATTTCTATCCAAAGATGTGGGCCCTACCTAATTTATTGGGCCCACTCTGGGCCATAGTTAGTTGTTAGGGGTTACCTTAGAACCTGGGAAAGCGTGTGGACCCGTTCTCGAAAAGCCGACGATTGAAGATGTGAGGTGAGGTGAGGTGAGGTGATCACTGGCATCCAGTGACGGTGGTCACTTTAACAAAGGTCACAATCTCGCATGTCCGCCACCTGGCATCTCGTGTCCCCGTGGGTCTGAAACGGTCACTCTCTTTGTCCAGGCTCACTGGCGACTGGACCCTAAAACCGGGGGCTAATATAGATTATACTTGGTGCATTGAATCATCCTTTTTCTATTTTTAGAAATATTTTACGAATTTTAAAATGCGTATTTTAATTTTAAATAAAGAACTCTTCAAGAGGGTAAACCACTAAACCGTAAACATGTATAATATTTTGTCAGATAATATCATGTGGTTGAATTCATGACATGTGTTAGATCAAAACTTATGCCCAAAGGCACATATTAAATCGTATTAAACGATGTAAAAAGTCCATGAAAAAAATGTTTTTATATACTGACAAATGTGAATGCATAGGAAATAGCAATACTCTAAAATCCGGATAGGTAATCGAACTGGAAAAGTTACTGAGTTAGGAGTCAATTGGTTCAATCGTTGGGTCAACCGAGTTGAACCATGATGTCATCATGACGTCATAAATATATTATTTATTTATTTATTAGAATAAAAGCTGTAAATGATTAAAAATATAATTTTTTAAAATGTTTGTACAATCAATTCATATATTTGAATTTATGTGCAGTTATCAAAATTGAAAATTGATAATTATTAATTTATTATTGATCAATCTTTATTATATATATATTTTTAAATGCAAGATTATTAAATTAGGTGCTTGGGTTTCTTTTTGCTATTTGAGATTTTTTTAGATTAGTTTGCCTTTTTAGCCTTTTTAGCTTTAAGAAATTTTAAAAAGATTGGGGCTATTTTAGTCATTTTAGTACCTAAAAAAAAGACGCCGGTTCTTTTAACCGGGTTGACAGGTTTAACCACCTTGTTGACCGGTTTTTGCAAAAGAGAGCGTTTTTTGAATTGAATAATTTTTTGTGGGTTAAACCAACCGGAGAGGGGACCAATTCCCGATTCAACCGGCCGGGCCGGTCCGAATTTTATAACACTGGGTAATAGTACTATGCATATTTTTTCTTGCACTTTTTGCTTTTAATGCACATAAATGTGTGCCCTTAGGACACAGAGATGGAAACAAGGTGCCGTGGATATATCTAATAATAACATTTTTAAAAAAAATATTTGAAGGAATGATCTCAAAAAATATATATATATATATATATATATTTGTAAGAATGATCCTCATTGACTCGGTCAAATATGCCACATGGGCAAGTGGGCCCCACTATCTTACTTGGAATAATAAACTGCTGTTTGTAACAGTAGTTATATAAATTTTACTTCTTTTCCTAATTTTCTATTTGATTGTTAAGAAAATTTACAAGAACAATAAATAAATAGAACTTTGAGTCTCTAGATTTTCCCTTATATGGGTTGTGTGGACAGTTGAGAGTTTTCATTCCTTGGAAATCAAAACATAGACAATAATAATCCATAACATTTAATTTCCTTTTAACACCTTCACTTTCTCACCAACCAAACAAAATATTCTCAACAACCAAAAAAAAAGAGTCACTGTGTGCTACTTACAAGATTAAGAGTGTTGTGTTCTTTGAAGCACTCTTCAAGAATAGCAGACTAATCTTTTGAGAGCATAAGCTTCTTCCTCGAAGTATCACCATCTTCTTCATCACTGATTCCATGAGAACAAGCCCTCTTCATCTCATGCTCATCTCCATTAGCTTCTCTCTCACTTCGTTTCCCACTCACACTCGATATTGTGTTGTTCGGTGACGATACGCTAGCGTCATCTTCGCAGTTGACCGTCGAGGGCAGTCAGTTCACGTCGATACCTCATGGGAATGATCTCGTCTCTCTTCTGCATGTATTTGAGTTTTGATATGCATATGTAAGAGCTCAAGTTAGAGAAACTGATTATGGGTTTAATTGAAAAACGATAATAATTTGTGGATTTGGTTAAATTTCTAATATATATTAAACCAAACAAAAATGATGGGGTTTTGAGGAAGATGGAGTTTTGGTCGTTAATGGCGATGATGGAGTTTTGACCATATAACTGTTGTTTGTAACAGCAGTTTATTGTTCCATGTCAGACAGCATAGCCCACTTGTCGATGTGGCATGTTTGACCAAGTCAACGAGGGTTATTTTTACAAATTTTTTTTTTGGAAGGTCATTCCTACAAATATATTTTTTAAAGGTTATTATTAAAAAAAAACTCCATGATACCATCTCAACCCCAACTACGACGACAACAACATTGCATCCTCGAATCGCAATGGGGCGAGGCAGGGCAGGGCAGGTTTTTTACTATCCCATTCTCTTCTTCGATTATATTTTTTTTTTCCATCCTCGCACCATTTTAATCAAGATATATTTTCTAAGAACCATCCATGCCCCTAATAGTGCATACAACCTTCATCTTGCCATTTTTTTTTTTTTTTTTTGCTTTTGTTATTTGCTATGGTTGTTGTATTTACATCATTTACCTAGACCTTTACCGATGTTCTCTTTAAAAAAAAATGCCCAAACTTGAGAAACCAATTTATGTTTCTAATGTGGGCAACGAGGCATATTTTACCTTATAAATGCTTAAAACGATATATATATATATATATATATATATAAAGGGTAATTTAGGAATGATATAAAATTATAAGAATAAAATAGTAAATGTATATAATCAGGGTTGGGCAGGGTATTATAAGCCCATCCCCGCCCTGAAATCCACCGAGGTATAAATTTTTAATTCTATCTCGGCTGCTACCATGAATAATTAATAAATCAAAAAAAAAAAAAACCAAAAACAACCCCACCTTTATATGGGCGGGGCGGGACAAGGCTTGGCGAGGATGGGGCAAATTTCCATCTCTAACCGTCGTCACTCCTAAATCCATCAAAAAGATTTCAGTACCATCCTTGCCCCTAATGGTACATAAAATCCTCGTGGGGCCCTACTATATTTACCAAATGAAACTAAGATAAATAAAACCCACCAACATAAAACAAATGATTCAAGCAAGTTATACTCTAATATATCAATTTAAACAATAGTATATAATATAAATAAAATAAAACTTTTAAATATATATATATATATATATATATATATTGGATAATTTAGGAATAATAAAAAATTTATAAGGGTGAGACAACATATGTGTATAAATTGGGCGGGGTGGGGTATTGTAAAACCATCCTCGCCCCTAAACCAATCGGGTTATAAATTTTTAATACCATCTCTGCCTTACCTTGAATTTTTTTTTTTAAAAAAACAATTGCCCCTAAAAGGGTGGGGGACTCTATGGGAATGGGGCAATTTGCCCTAAGGATATACGTCAGTAAACCCTATAACAATAGGAATCATAAATGGAAGCTTGGCCAGTCGTGGAGAAAGTTAGAGAGGGTCGGTCATGGCCGATCCTCTCATCTTTTTTCCATCTCACAGTAGTTAAAAAAAAAAAGAAAGAAAGAAAGAAAAAAAGAAATAGAGAGAGAAAAATTAGAGAAGAGGGAAAGAAAAGAAAAATAGAGAAAGTGAGTTTTTCGAGTATTTTCTCCGATGACGACCATCCATAGCTCATCATACCATTGGCAATATTAGCGAGAGAAGAAAAGAAAGAAGAGAATAGAGAAACAAATATGGTTAGATTCGGATATGATTCGAATTAACGACGGTTTTTTTTTTTTTTTTGCTATATTTGGACCGAACTGGAAAAGGGATAATGGTGAAGTGGCCGGTGATCGACGAGAAATCCTCCCTCTTATTTCCATGTATCTCCCTTATTTCTCTCCTATTATCTTTTTTTTTTCTTTTCCATTTATTTTTCTATAATTTTAAAGTTAATTAGGCTGACGGTGTCGTTAGGTGACCAAAAGAGAGTGGGTTATGGTTGTGCAAGTGTTGAGGATGGCTTTGAGGTATTTGATGTGTAGTTTTGGGGTTGAAGGTAGAATGGAAGTGAAAGAAAGGTTGATGTGTTAAGATGGAGGTAAGATGAGAAGAATCTTATGGCCGGAAAAAATGGAATTTATCGGCAAGTCACCATATCAGAACTCCAACCAAACAACCCCTTTTATTTATCCTAGCTAACATATCATATAATCTATAAAATGTGGTCAAGGTGATGATCCTTAACATCATTCTTCTCATTGAGTTACATTTTTGCCAGCTATGACTAAACTTGTGTGCAGACCCAATTTTGCATACTTTCGATTGAATTTATTCCAATAATTGTGATAAATATGATTAACAATCTTAAATTTCATGCTCAAAATAGCTTGAGTAATGATATTTATTCCACTATTTTATTGCAATTCTTGGATCCCAACCTCTATAATGGTTAATGTGGATTCTTAGAAATTTGAAGTACACTAGTTTTAAATACCAATCAAGTACTATGTGGGTTATCAAGTAAATTGAGACCAAATAGTTAGGACAAAGTGATAGTATAAAAAGTATTTCAAATAGCTTGCAAAACATAAGGCTTGTTAGAAAATTTTAAATATTAGATCAAGCTAGGTTCAATCTCTTGAAAATTGCAAAACAAATTTTAAAACTTTCTGATTCATGTATTTCAACAGCCTCCTTAATTTGTGTGATATTAATAATGGAGTTCTCATGAGTTTTTTTTTTTTTTTTTAAGTTTGAAGGGTATTAGACAAAGAGACCCATTATCCCATCTGTTGTTCATTTTGGTTATGGAGGCTATCAATAAATCACTTGACATGGTTGTAAATGAAAAGTTGATATAGAGCTTTAAAGTAGAGGGGAGGAGAATAAATGGGGGCTATCACACCTTTATATGAGGATGGAGCTACATTATATTTTGTAATTCAAATAGAAATCAGTTACCCTATTTTAGAATGGTGTTACTTTGCTTTAAAGTGGTCTTGGGGATAAAGGCAAAATTGGCAAAAAGTGTTTGTGACCAAGACTCAAAATTTAAGACTCTCAAGACAAAAGGTCAAGATGGATGAGGTGAGGGGCAAGGTCCATGTTCTTTATCTCATATTGAAAGGAACTTCCCTTGGAGAGGAATGGGTGAGAAGTCCAAGTTTCAAGTCCCATCTTGTCAAATGGTGGTTAGTTTGTTCATCTAGGGAGCAAGGGGATTGGACATTAGACCTCTTAAGTTGTGAATTAAGCTTTGTTAGGTACATGTTTATGGATGTTTTTAGTGGACTAGTCAAATGTTAGGTGAAAATATAGAAGCAAGGAAAGAGAATGGTGGGAAAGAGGAGGGACATGTTTTTTTTTTTTTTTTAAAAAAAGAGGATTTGATAGCAATAGTAGCAATACTTTACTCTGTTGGCTTGAAAATCAACCAATAATCATGTTACATGCAATTTTGTAAACCCTCAAGATCTTTTAATAGTCTTTGATTTCTCTATTATTGTAACTTTTGCTCTTTTCTTGTTTGATTTTCTTTTATAAATTCAACGACATTTTTAGTGCACTTTTGTTTAATAAAATCACACTTTAATAATTTATTATAAAACTAAAAGATAAAAATTGGGATCTAGATTTGCTAGTGATCTAGTGTGAGATCACCATGTGGTGATCCACAGTTGAGAAGGTGTCATCCAAGGGTTTGATGAGATCTAAAGGTCCATATTTATTTGTCTTGACTTAGGTACTAAAAGTCAAATTGCTTTTAGTAATAATTCAATATTTTTAACTCATTTGTTTTTAGCAATAATCATGGTGATCCATCGTCCAATTTTTTAAAAAATGTCACTGTAAAAAACAGTGACTGTTCTATTCTAAAAAATTACCATTTTTTCACTATCATTTTTTTTTTCAGAACTAATTGTAGAATACCGTGATTTTTGGCAGGCTGACATACAGAAGTGGGATATATGATGGAATGTCAATTTTTAAAATTTTATTTTGCAATTGGCCATATGGGAGTCTATTAGCATTTTACCATATTTATATTTTTAAAATTGATTAAAATCTTTTAATTTTAACGTTTTAGTATAATTTACTGTAAGATTAACCAAACCAAAATCATCACTGCTATGATTTATCATGGGATAAGATAACTTGCAAATTCGGATCCTAAAAGGTGGCCCAACACTACAAGCCGCCTTTTATCATTTTAACCAGAACCACTCACTCATTTGGGGCACACAGAGCTCGAAATGGCAATTTTCCGTAAATATCTCGAACATTAGGCCCATTTAGTTACATATTATCCAACGTATCCATCATTAATAATTGCTGAAAAAATATCGTGGCTGCTCTTCTTCCTCAGTTCTACAACGGCGACGTAGCGCCTGAGAAAATTAATAAACTATAACATAAATAAAAATATCTTGGCCAAACGAATTGAGAAAATTACTATTTCGTCTGCAAAAATCTCAGACCCTCAGTCTTTGATAAGATGCTCAAATTATATTTGTTGGACCCTAAACAGGTTGGAGAAATAGTATCTCTTTTTTTTTTTTTTCCATTTCAGGTAAGTTTGTGTCATCTCTTTTGCTTTTTAGCTGTGTTGCTCTGAGGTTTTTAGGGTTTCTACTGGGTGCGTCTTTTTGATATTGGATTATTATGTCTGCATTTCACTGTATGTATTATTTATATATTGGTGGTGGTTTTGAGGAATTTTGATTCATATTGGCTTTGATTATTTGAGCTTGAATTGGCTTTGTTTGGTTTCTTGGAAAGAATGAGGGAAAAGTGAGGGAAATGCTGCGACGAGTTTCGTTTTTTTGAGTATTTTTGTCCATTTTCCTCCCAATTTTCTTAAGAACCAAACAGGTTAATGTTGAATTATAAAACTATACAAGGTATGCGTCTGTCTATATGTGTGTGATGTTATATGATCTTCTTATGTTGATAGGATTGATTACTCATATGTTAGATTTTGTTAAATTGAAGTAGAACTGTGTGTTTGTTTTATATATATATATATATATATATATATATATATATATTGAAATGATCTAGTCGGCTAAGACATATGGTCGTTGGATCATCTCATGAATGTAGGCTTTTTTTAAGTGATGACTGATGAGATGATCCAATGGCCATAAGTGCTTAGGTGACTTAGATATATATATAGTTATGATCTACTCAGGCACCTGACTTAGATGAAAGTCAGATAAGAGCTAGGAGGCATTGGATGAGTTATGATAGATATATATATATATACACACACACCATACTTCTGTCCATTCTTAGGTTGAGAGAAATTAAGAAAAGAACTGGTTCAATTCATGATGGAACCAAGACCGTTCTAAGGATTATTTGTTCTTTATTAACCCAAACAGCAGCGCTTTGAGAGTGAATAGCAATAAATGTATAGAACTTTGATAACTCTAGAGTGATATGAACACTAAGAGTGAATAGCAGTAAATATATAAACTGATAACTCTGAGAGTTACAGGACTCTTAGTTGTTTGGTTCCTTTTAAAAAACTAACTCCACAACTCTACAAGAAACCCAAATTTACAATCCCACAACACCAAGCAAACACTTCAGGATTAAAATGACAAAACACGGCTTGATCATTCGTGCCACTAAATAAGTACTTGTATTACTGCGAGGTTGCCATGATTGATCGGTTGTGTCATGACTTTCTTAGGAGCATGGAAGGCATGATTAGTGCTTCGTGCTTTTATGAGAGAGTTCTTTCATAGCATGGCAGGCTTGCAGCAAACGGAGTTGCAAACTTGCTGTGGCTAGTAAGGCATAGGAATCCTCTGAGAGAATTTGGTGTTGATAGATGAGACTAGTTGCATTAGAAATCTTACATGCTTTGGGTCCCACTTATTCTTATGTCATTTTATGACCTAAATAATCAATACCCTCACAAATCCTGCACACATATAATTTTGGATATAGCTTGTGAGCTCATTAGACATTAGGTAGGTAAAAGTGAGGCAATTTTTTGTCACTATACATAATTCTAAAGTAGATAGATTGACAAAGGTAAGCCCTGAAGATGTCATCCAGGAGACATTGAAATGTTAATCCTCCATTTATGAGTATTGAGGCTTAAGATTCATGTTTATCTATGCCCTTTGTCTGTCTCTATGTGTGTAGAAGAAAGATTTTGGGACCACGGTTCATTGTTGACCATTTTTATTGATTTTGTTAGGTTGAGATTTAGTTGATATGCTAAGTCAGTATTAATTCATTAACTTATCTTCAAGACCATTGATTCATGTAATTTTTTTACTTGAGTAGGCCATCTGCGGAGCATGATACATTTTAATTGAATGAGACTGTTTGGATGGTATGAAACAAATTGGGAAGGAAATGGCGGCTAATGATGCAGCAGGGGATGCAGAATGCAAAAGGAAAGATTGTGATTGTCCTTTGAAACAAGAGGGCCATAATATGTTGGGATCACCTGTAATGTATGTAGCTGGCAGGAGGGATTGGCCTGATTGCTCGCCCCACATCTATGCGGATACACTTGAGGGTAATAGTTTAAATAGATGTGTAACTTCTCTGGCTGGATCTGAACCTCCGTGTACTAGCCCTTTTTCTATAAGTGATGCTGGGATCTTGGAAGATTTATCAGTTGGAAATTGTGGGATTCCAGTTAGAGCCATGGTTAGTAACTCAGAAAGTAGAGAGGGAAGGCATTCTAAACAAGGCCAATGGCAACATCTATATCAGCTGGCTGGTGGGTCTAGAAATAAGAGTCCACATGGAGATTCTGTATCCATGGACAAGGATCACATGATATTCAGGAGAATGCCTTCTGATATTCGGGATCTAAAGCTTTTGTTGAGTAAGCAAACCACTCAAGATCCAGAAGAAATTTCTGTGCATTTGACCGATGGTTACAACAAGAGCATATCAAGCAATACAATGCGACACGGGGCTACTGGATCGAGGACCTTGTTTTCCTCTAGCTTTTCTCAGTTTTTTGTTAAGAAAGCTTTGAATGGTAAGGGGGTCGTATGTAGAAACAAAGAAGCTTGCATTGGATCTGATGTTATAGCCACGGGCCAGAATAATGAAACACCGGCTAATGTAACTGGGGAAAATTCTGATGCACTGTTGAATTCAAGTGCGAACAACAACCAATGTTCTTCACCTAGTATTGATAGGCTTGGTCCTGAATCTTCTTATGATGGGATCAGCTTGAGAGAGTGGCTGAAACAGGGGTGTCATAAATTAAATAAAGTTGAGAGCCTGCATCTATTTAAGAAGATTGTGGAATTAGTAGATTTTGCGCACTCTCAAGGTGTTGCCTTGCAAGACTTGAGACCCTCTTGTTTCATTATATTGCCTTCAAATAGGGTTAAATACATAGGTTCTTCGGCGCAGAGAGAATTACAAAGTGTTATGTATAATGAGATGCATAAGAAAAGGCCATTGGAACAGGATATGCATGCTTATAGAAATTTGGGTCCCAAGCAGCAAAAAACCATCGAGGACATGAAATCTATAAGACACCAATTTCAATTCACATCTAGATGTTTTTCCAGGAGTGAAACTATGAATGATGCTAGTTCTAACATTAATGGTCTGCAAGATTCTGAGTATACTGAATACAAGGCTCGAAAAAGTTCTGGCCACCAAAGTACATCTATTCCAACACAACGACAGTCAATTTCTGGAAACATTCAGTTGGAGGAGAAGTGGTATGCTAGTCCGGAGGAGCTCAATGAGAGGGTTTGCACTTTTTCAGCTAATATCTATTGTCTTGGCGTTCTTCTGTTTGAGGTGAGGAAATATTTTTGTGTTATCTGTCATCTGAAATTTCCTTTATATCGTCTCGATTTTTGCTATTTGATTACTATCCAACTTGAATTTAAATCATATAACTCAAATCTAGAATGTTCTGAAGTGTATATAGTTTTTTTTTTCATCAAAAAGTACAAGATTCTAGACATGACAACCTTGTGAGTCTGGATGCCAAAGTTGTCTATGAAACCCTGTTTCAACCCATTTTGACTGAAATGTTTCATTTGGATAGAAATATTGGATATGGAACAACAAACCCCCCTATTTTGTAACGAATCAAATTTCTTCCTGTTTCAGTCACTTCGGTTTTGGGGGGTTTCGGTTTGGATGTTCTTTTATTGTTTTTCCCTGCATTTTGACAAGTCAATTTTATTTTTTCTTGTTTTTCGTTATCTTTAAATAAATATATCTAATTTATATTTATTGTTAATTGACATGTAAAATATATTCATTTTAAAATTTTAACATATATCTCATACACACACACACACACGCACACACTCATGACGGTTAATCTGAAACTAAACACCAATTTAATCCACTACCTCTACAATTGAATAATTTAATTGCCTACTGAGATCGATTTGAAAACTATGCTGGATACTTTATTATATGGGCATGTCTGTACAGTTACATCATGATAGAGAATCACACGTCTGTGTATCAGTATTACTTAAACAACATATTGTGGAGAGGAATTCCTCATTGTCAATGCCATTAGAGCCTCATCCAGACTATCTGGGGCTTGGGGCCATGCTGGATACACCAATATATGGTGTGCTTCATGCCTGTATAATATAGAATCATGTGTCCTTGAATCAGTATTAGTTAAACAAATGCAACACAGAGAGTAATGCTCATCAATCTTATTAGAGCCCTATCCAAACCATTTGGGGTCGTCAATGTTATTAGAGCCTTATCCAAAGTATGTGGTGTTGGAAAAACAAATCTGTTTGGGCAATCAAATCTATCTATATTCTAGAGCCACATCTTTTTTTCTATTGCATGTCAAATGTTTCAATATAGAGAATTGATGCTGATTAGAAGTGCATGGAACTCATTCAATGGAAAATTTTAGTAAAGTGGTTAGACAGTCTCCATTCCCGGACTGAATTGAGCAGAGTGGGATGGGTGTTGAGTTTGAAACTTTGAACTCAGGGGCTGTCTCTAGTGGGAGTGTTACTGATACCATCCGATAGAAGAACCCAAGATTTAGGAAGTGACCTTGATAAAATGCTGCAAATTGTTTGAATCTTGAACCAAATATGTAGATATATTATACTCTTTGATTAATTGGCTGAGTATTCAATTTCGGTATATGACTGTTTTTTCAGTTGATGAGCCATGTGAACTCACTAAAGAACAATATCTATGTATGAAATCGTGTTATTGATATCATTTCACTTCAGGAGAGGGATTTCTGCTGGCTTTTTTCTGTCCTTATGTTTCAACTTGTGTATGTGTATGCCTTTATGGAAAAATATCCAGCATGTATGTGAAAAGTTTTGGGGCCATAACTGAGAAAGCCTTAGTCTTATACTCTTATTACATTCAGATTCTTCTTAATCAAGTCTATTATTTAGTTATTCATTTCACATACTAGGAGTTGAAAGTAGAAAGTAGAAAGTCTATGCTTTTGGACTCATGTGGACTGTTTCTATCAGCTCCTTTGCTGTTTTGAATCCTGGGAGCTGTATTCTGCAGCAATGTTGGATCTGCACCATCGGATTCTTCCACCAGATATTCTTTCAGAAAATCCAAAGGAAGCTGGCTTCTGTCTTTGGCTTCTTCATCCTGAACCTTCATCTCGTCCAACATCAAGGTACTGCTGGATGCAGCGTTTCATTTGTCTGCTGCCTTCTTTGAGAACTATTAGATTTCTAAAATTATTACTAATGTCAGGTCTGGTAACCGTTAAAGGAAGAGAATATCAAGGCACTGGAATTACATGATAGTGTTGGTGATATACTATTTGTGATGTTAGTCAAGGGAAATATAAATGTTATACCCTCCGTGTGTGTGTGTGTGTGTGTGTGTGTGTGTGTGTGTGTGAAAAGTCATAACTGTAGCCCAAAGGCACCAAGCAATGTTGGATGTTTATATCTTGGTAACTCAACTGCCTATGTGCAGCAAAATGAGTACAACAGCGACAAGAACAGCAACAAGAACGACAAACAATGCCTCATATCCCAACCACTTAGGGTTTGGCTACATGAACCGTATATCACCATTCGGCACTATCTGGGGCCACATAATTTGTTAAATCATAGGCTGCTGTAATTTTTCTCACTGCCTCAATCCACTTTCTTTTGGCCTTCCACTTGTCCTTGTAGCTCCTTTCTTTTAGCTGTATGTTTATTCGAATCATATTGCTCCTTGTTACAAGTTCAATCATTGATGCACAAGACTGATCATCTTAAATGCCTTTTTCTCTTCTTCTCCTCAATTGGTGCTACCCTACCTTCTCACATGCGTTCATTTCTTTTTGTCTATCTTCTCTTGTATGACCACTCATATATCTCAACATCCTCATATCGACTATGCTTATTCTAGGACACATATCATGTTTTCCCTCTGGAATCATAGCTACTGTTCATCCATTGTTCACTAATTCTATGAGCAATGTCTTGCTCATTTCTCCTTCCTTATTGATGAGGGAACCAAGTTCTGGGTGTTTCCTGGCCATCAATTTTCGATTTCGTCTCATTTCTAATCATTATTTACTGGAGTTATATTTATACACTTTCTTGATCCTGATTATACTAAAAGCTTTAAATTGTGAAGCAATTTCAATAATTTTAACTTATTATTTAGCCGTACTCTAGTTTCGACTTCAAAAATTATATGACAATATACGCCATGGGACCGCATCCTGGATATGTCTGCAACTTTGAACACAGCTGAATAATAATTCTTTTTTGATCAGGTAATAGAGCATTGTATTAAATCCAAAAGAAAATAGGGTCTAAAAAAGGACTACTGTACACGTGTGGTATACAAAGGAACTAAATTTCTTGTGGTTGACTACTTTACTTTGTAACTCATAGAGCTGGACTTGTAGATCCAGCTTGCTGCATCTTAAACTGAAGTTACTTCTTTTTCCTTCTCATTATAAGTGATTTATGTATTTATAATATTCCTACATACACTTAATTTACAATCTGTACAACCCCTGTTATGAGAAGTTTTATGTTTGATGCAATGGAGAACAAATACATTGTCTATAGAGAAAGGCTAGGCCCCGCCTGGAAGATCTTTAATGTAAGGATCATTTGAGTAGAATGAAAGCAAATGATTTGATCATCATATCATTCTGCACTTATGGGAATGCTTAGAGAGGGGTTAAAATCAATGGAATTGTTGCTGTTGTAGCAATATGAACTGCATAAATTTTGAAAAGTAATATTTTCCAGATTGTGAACCATTCATTAATTGGTTCTTACATTTGTTTGCACACAAACACATCCTTCCACCACACTGTATCTGCTAACGGTCTCCTGTTTCTGGGTTTTCTCTAAATTTCTGGCCATAGTTTGAGCTCCAAATGTGTGGTTTCATTTGTTAATGGGTAGGATGTTGAAAATTATGCCATACCACGATCTGAAGTAAGATCCCGTATGTCTTGGTCCACAAAATATAGTTAATATGTTTTTATGTGACATATTGAGAGGCCTTTCCTTCTATGTATTACAGGGAAATCCTAGAGTCTGAACTACTCTGTGGTTCCCAAGAATTTTATTCGGGAGACAACTTGTCATTATCTGCTGACGATGAAGATGCCGAATCGGAGATTTTACTTCATTTTCTAATTTCAATGAAAGAACAAAAGCAGAGGCGCGCCTCCAAGTTAGTTGAACATTTAGGATGCTTAGAAGCAGATATAAAAGAGGTTGAGAGAAGAAACTTATCAAGGACATCCTCAGCTCCTTCCTGGACACAGAAGGACTTGTCCAATGCTTCAGCTATGCTTTCTACGTCATTCTCGGCGTCAAATATCAATGAGGCAAGGTTTATGAGAAATATCAGTCAGCTTGAGGATGCTTATTTCTCTATGAGATCCCAAATCCAGCAAGCGGAAGCTGGTGCTGAAGTGTGCTCGGATAAGGACTTGCTAAAGAATCGTAAGAGGTGGTCTCAAGTACACAAGAAGAATGAGGAGATGTGCATAAATAAAAAACCTGTTGATCGCCTGGGGACCTTTTTGGAATGTTTATGCAAGTTTGCTTGCTATAGTAAGTTTGAAGTCCGTGGGACATTAAGAAATGGAGATCTTCTCAACTCTGCAAATGTGATTTGCTCTTTAAGTTTTGACCGTGATGAGGACTACATTGCTGCTGCTGGGGTATCAAAGAAAATCAAGATCTTTGAGTTTGGTGCACTTTTGAATGACTCTGTTGATATTCATTATCCTGTTGTTGAGATGTCAAATAAATCTAAGCTCAGCTGCATCTGCTGGAACAACTACATCAAGAACTATTTGGCTTCAGCTGACTACGATGGTGTTGTTCAGGTCTGTATTCCTTGTCAATTGAAATTTTTTGTTACATAAGGAGGAAAAATTGTGCTAGGGTGCTGGGACTTCAAAACTTATTCCAGCTGACTTTATCCTATTCTTAGCTTTTTGGTAGACTCTGAGTAGTCCGGTCTATCATTTGATGGGTTTATCTCTAAGTTCTTGTGATATATTCATCGTATTTCTGGATAAATATTATATTTATTCTCAATGCCTTGTTCTGTCTACTAGGGTCAATAGATTTTTCTTTTTCTCTTGATTTTGTTCAAAACTCGAGTTATTAATTCTCGACTGGTGGGTTGCATGTCCTGACCCCTCTCTATGATTTCATTCAACTGCATTTTTGTTTATGTGGTTCATCTCTCTCTCTCTCTCTCTCTTTCTGCACTAAACGAGGTTTGAACTGTAGACCCATGCTCACCACACCACACCCCTTACCACTGAGCCAAGGCCCAGGGCCATATATTTTCATTTTTACTAAAAGCCTTTTGTCCTGATCATTGAAGTATAGTCATTTTCTTTGTTGGCCTGAAGTATATCAAGCAAGAACTTCCACTTTCTGTGCATGATGAGAAATAAAATACTAAGATTGCCAAATTAAAGTCAATATTGGCATTTCGATCAATATTTGCAACACTTCAATTCTTTTTCACATAGTTGACATTTCACTTTTTCCTCTATTTGGTATATCCTTATCTTTTTTGCTGCCAACCTCAATTAGTTGGACTAGGAACTATGAGAGGTTATCAGTATAACTTTGGTTGAATAGAAGCATAGCCTTTGTTTTTTTCCAGTAGAAACTATCCCTTCTTGTTTGTAGAGTTGACTGAAATTTCACCTTGACAATTAATTTATCTGGAATGTATTGTGATAAGTTCTAAATAGATCAAATTTCCCTGCATACGGCATCCAAGGATTCTAATTTGCAACTGTCCTGTGTCATATGTACTTTACACAGTATGCACTCTAATTTCATAATTAACTGTTGGACAGTTGACCAGCTCTTTGGTTGGTATTTTATAAATAGGAAATAATTGCTCACAAAGAACCTCATTTCCAAAACCATGTTTGGCCTTCTGTGTTCTTTTAGCAGTTGTGATACATAAAGAGATATTTCTCCTTTTTCATGAAGATTATCATCGGTTTTTCATTCACTAGAAAAAATATTATTGGTCAAATTCTTAACCTTTTTGTTATTATATCATACTGTTTGTTAATTCTTTTTTCATGGTTCTTGCTGTTTACTAATCGTTATTTCATTTCTTTCACCATATTGTTTACATGGGTGGACTCCAGATGTGGGATGCAAGCACTGGTCAAGGATTTTCTCAATACGCAGAGCACCAAAAGAGGGCTTGGTCTGTTGACTTTTCTCAAGTGGACCCAACAAAGTTTGCCAGTGGGAGTGACGATTGTTCTGTGAAACTCTGGAGCATTAATGAGGCATGCTCTCTCTTTTGTATCATTTTATTAACCAGCTTTAACATGCAAGAAATTGGTACTTCCACAGGACGGTTACTATTGTGGAAGTTTTTTTGTCCATTTCTCTTTCTTATTAAGGTATTATATTGGGAAAGCTCATGAAAATACAAGAAATAGAAAAGAGAAACCATTTTAGTTGTTGATTTTTTCATTTACCTTTCTATGTTGAAAGATGCTTATCTCCTTGCCTGTACTTGTATGTGATATATGTGCGAGGCTTGTAGAGATCAACCCAGTTAGGAAAGATTTCTTTGGCTTGAAGTCTAAATTGGTCAAATGGATAATACTTCTTCTTTTTTTCTTTTTCTTTTTTAAAAAATCTGGTTGAAGATATGGAGTTTCCAAAAACAGCCCCCCCCCCCCCCCCAACACACACACACACAAAAGACCCAAAGAAGAAGTTCGTTTTATTGCTTGGAAGTTTACTTTGTGTGGAGTTAAGAGAAGAATACTAAATGTGATTATTTATACAGAAAAATTCTACCAGCACTATCTGGAACCCTGCCAATGTCTGCTGTGTTCAATTCTCTGCTTACTCCACTCATATGTTGGCTTTTGGATCTGCTGATTACAAGATCTACTGCTATGATCTTCGGCATACTAAAATCCCTTGGTGCACATTAGCTGGCCATGGGAAAGCTGTTAGCTATGTGAAATTTTTAGACTCTGACACCCTTGTTTCTGCATCCACGGACAACACTTTGAAGCTTTGGGATCTCAAAAAAGCCAGCCCAGATGCGTTATCCCCCAGCGCTTGCAGCCTAACCTTTAGTGGTCATACTAATGAGAAGGTAGTTCACTCTGATTTACGTATTAGAATTTTTTTAGCATTGGTTGATTTTTTTTTTTTTTAGTTCTCACTGATTGTCTTCTGCTTGCTCAGAATTTCGTAGGTTTATCTGTTTCGGATGGATATATAGCATGCGGTTCAGAAACTAACGAGGTACATCAGTTCCAATCTCAACATAAGTTTAATATTGATGACGAATGATGATAGGGTTGTTCTTTGGTCTGAGTTCTTCAAATTCCTATTGTCTAAATGGCAAAGTTGTCCATGCAGTTCACATTCAAAGAGTCTGGGCGCACTGTTGACGCCTTTTAGTCATCGTAAACCAATAATTAACTCAATTAAAGAATCCTAATATCCAATTTATTGTTTGTCTTGGAAGATATGGTATAATTATTAAGAAATATGAGATACACGATAGGGTTCTAGAAAACGTTGGGTGATTGATCAAGGGAAAATGACATTTTAGTACCTTCAGCTTTGGGGTGAATACCAATATGGTCCCTAAACTTTACTTTTGCTCGATTTAGTGCAAATTTTTTAGAAGTCGTACCAATATGGGACATTAACTAATGAACTAACATCTCATTTGTTAAAATTGATGGCTGCTAATAGGGTTGCTGACGGAATTAACAATTAACTGACTGGTTGCCCAGCCAGCAGCCGTCAATTTTAACAGCAGAATGTTAATTCTGTCAGTTAATGTTCCACATTGATACAACTTTTAAAAAATTTGGACTAAATCAAGTAAAAGTAAAGTTTAGGAACGACATTGCTATTCGCCCGAGTTAAAGATACTTATATGTCCTTTTCCCATTGATTAATATTGGCTTTCCAGGTTTTGTAGAAGAGAGGAGACAGGATAGGAGAGAAAAGATAGAGAGGAGAGAGAGGTTCACTCTCCAAAATATATCTATGACTATAACACCACACGCCAACGATGCCCTTAATAAGTAGAACAACACTCCCTCTCAACTCGGTCGGTAATAGTACATAAACTCAAGTTGATCATGATGTCCCTGAAAGTGGAAATTACTAATTGTTTTGTGAGAATAGAAACTAGTTGATCTTTATTATTAACAATAAGAGTACAAATCCGTCCCCATAGGTTGGCCTTTCCTTAATGGAAAGCCAATCGAATTTTATATGCTTGGATATATTATGTTCCACATAGCTTTGTTATCATAATAAAGTTCATGGGCAAAAAGCAGGAATGCCCATGTCCTTTTGGAGTATCTATCATCACAACAACTCACTCATGAATAGAATGAATCATTGTTCAAACTCATAACTATACTTTTGACTGAGTGTACCTTACTCTTCGAAGGAACAAGATTTCAACAACAAAAGTTTAAGTAATCAAATGTTCATTTTCTTGTCAGTAGTAGGCTCTACCAATTTACATTTTTTTTTATAAGCAACAACTTCATTAATGATAAAAAAGAGGACAAGGAGTCCTACTTACAGGAAAGAAAACAACATAGAAAAAACCACAAGAAATCTTGAAGGATTACAAACTGAGACCCAATTATCCCTAATAACAAACAAAAGAACACCCTTAAACTCTCTAGTTACTGATGCCCGCAACAAGGCCAAAAAATTAATTTTATCCCAAATTCCTTCAACGCAAAGACTTTTATCATAAAAAAATATTGCATTTCTTTCAAGCCAAATAACCCAAAAGATAGTGGAAACCGCACAATGCCATAAAATATTAGCCCTTTTAGAGCACCCAAACACCTTAAAATCAATCTCCATCATATGTGAAGCATGTAAAGGAGCAACCCAAGAAGTATCAATCCAAAAAAGATTATGCCATATCACCCTAGCAACCGAACAATGCAAAAACAAATGACCGATACTCTCCATCTTTACGGCATAAAACACACCAATTTGGAGAAAGTTAAGAACCTGGTGTTCTCTTTTGAAGTAGGTCATGGGTGTTTGTTCTTCTATGTGCCAATGACCATGCAAAAACTTGAATCTTAAGGGGCACTTTAGATTTCCAAATAAACTTGGAAGGACCAAAAGGCCAAAGACTCATCACATAGTGCATCAAAGAACAGTTTACAAGAAAATGAATTCGAAGAATGTAACAACCACCCTCTCATGTCTTGTGCCAAGGGAATCAA
The DNA here is from genome assembly GCA_017140935.1 of Hamamelis virginiana. Lineage (NCBI taxonomy): Eukaryota > Viridiplantae > Streptophyta > Magnoliopsida > Saxifragales > Hamamelidaceae > Hamamelis > Hamamelis virginiana. The sequence continues at coordinate 138,410 of JAESVK010001078.1, forward strand.
AGACACTTTATCAAGAATAGAAAGAAGAGAACAAAGCAGCTCATCAAACTCTATATCATTAAGATTTCTGGAAAAAATGGAAGTCCCAAGTAATTGGAAAGATGATGAAGCCACAACAAACAATGGGAGCATCATGTACAAGAGACAGATTATATAACCTTGGAAACAAAGAAACAAAAGAAGACTCCCCCCTCCCGACATCCTCCCAAAATCTTTTTTTTTTCCCCTTTACCCACAACAAAAGACATGAGAGGGTGGTTGTAAATTGGCTCTACCAATTTACATTAATGTATGCCTTTGCTGTCACATGCCAATGTAGCAAACAGCAGCCTGCATTTATGAGCTGACTTCAAAATCCTACATATATAATAGTTCAGGATGGCAAGTTTGTGTTGTATGCATATTTAGATTTACAACAGTAATATTAAGCAATACTACGGCAAGTAAAAGTTGTTTCGCAAGATGTCTATACTTTCAAGTACCAACACTGATTGTCTTCAATTAATTGACGATTAGCCGTCACTTGTGTTTCTATTGACTTTCAGCCCAACATTGCCCCCTTTAATACATCCAATACATACTTTCGCAATGGGGATCCCTATTTAGATTTAGCAACTTCAAATTTTTGAAAATTTCAACTAGCTTAAGTTGTTAATCTATATTACTTTGATAAGATGACCTTTCAGGTTCCTCCTTCCATCTTAGTCATGTCATCCCTAATCATGACAATATAATCAACAAGCACAGTAAGGGTAGTATCTTTTTAATTTTTTCTTGTCCTCCTTGGTGAAAAGAGAGTGCTCATCTTGACTTTATTTCTACTCATGTCCATTCATAATCCCACAAAATCTTTGAACTAGCTATTTGGACCCATATAATGCCTCACTCAACTAACAAACCTTTCATTACTTAGAGAGAAACTAACACCAAAAGTTATCTCCATAAACAACCTGTTTTTTTCAAGTCACCATGTAGGGCACATTTTTTATGTGAAAACTGGTTAAGGCATTTAATCTTGAATCGCAGCAATGCTAGGGTTTATCTACTGACACCAAAAGTTATCTCCATAAAAAATGTTGGTTCTTCCCTTCAGCCACACAAATTGTTAGAGATTTTCTGCTAAATAAATAGTCTGATGAATGATATAATGCTCGATGAAATAAGCAAGACTTCATCCATATTTTAGAAAATAAAATTACTGTATTCTTATTATTCAAAATCTTAAAAGGTGTCAATATGTTATTAGAAATAACCAATCAAATACTAAATATCAAGATATCTGGTTAAAAATATCAAGAGATACTAACCAAATCTAATCTAATATGATTTAGTGAGTTACTTATTAAAAAGACTTTCTGTAGTACACCATATTATCTTATCATGCATCCGATAACCCTTTTTCTTCAACATTTGTAACTGTTAAGAGTTATATTTATTTATACCAAGGGTAATTTTTGTACCTTATCCTTCATAGACATATTATAAAGATAGAGCCATCCCTAGTTTGGGCTGAACTCATGTTTTCCCTTGTGAAGCTCTTCGTCTCGCTTCCTCTTCTCAACCCTCTTCTTATTTCTTAACAGTAACCAAACATAACAATCATAATTCACTATTATGAGAAATAATCCTGCACAAGTAACCGAACACACTCCCAAACATTTTGGCAAACATTATGTGCTATGAACACACTGTACCGAGAAATTCTGTACATGCATGTCAGGTAATCAAATTTCTATTTTCCATTTAGAACCTAAAACTTCCTCAAATCATCAACATCTCAATGTCAGAGCCTCAAATAATTTTTGAAAATGAAAACTTAAATAATTCCTAGTTTGATTTTAGTTAGCCCATAGTACACCTAAAAAAATAAGTACTATTTGTTATCTACTGATTACAAATTATGACCAAAGTACTGTCAGTAACAACAGAAAACTTACAGTGGTTCATGTTTGCAGCACAAACAATTGGTACTTGTGGGTAGGAACTCATATAATCTTTCAAAATGAAGGAAAAAGAAAAAAAGAATTTTCTTTTCCATTTTTTGGAGACCATTTTAAAGCAGCTGGATTTCCAGATTCAGCGAATATCACATACTATAATTACGTAGCATATCGACATCACAATTAAATAATAAACACCTAACCAGCAGCATTGATACTGTACATTTTTCAAAATTTTCTTTTCTGTTGAAACAATGGTAACTATTTTCTGCGTATATATGAGGAGATGCATGATACTATTTTCTTCTTAGTTTTGCAGGATCTCTTTTCAGTTTTTTGACTATTTCTAATTCTTTTTTTTTTTAATCAGGTTTATACTTACTGTAGATCTCTGCCAATGCCAATCACTTCCTACAAATTTGGATCCATTGATCCTATTAGTGGACATGAGATTGCTGATGATAATGGACAGTTTGTTTCAAGTGTCTGTTGGAGGGGGAAGTCAAACATGGTTGTTGCTGCCAACTCAAGTGGAACTATAAAACTGTTGCAGATGGTGTGAAAACAAGCTGCTTCGCTTTCTATTCAACTTAGGAATCAGAGTTCCTATTCCTCAAAAGTTTTTTAGCAGCTTGCCTATTCCAAAGATTGTCTTATGCCTTCTTTAGGTAGAATTGAGCGACGCCTGGAAACTTCAGCAGGTTGAAGACAAAGAAAGGGAACTGAACTGCCATGGAGCCCTCTCAGTTCAATTCTCTTACTGTCAGTGTTTTGGGTTCATCCATGCTTGCAAGAAGCAATAAGTTTTTAATTAACCTGCTGACTCTAGCAGTTGCATTTCGTGAATCACTGGATATGGCTAATCCTGCAAAAGGGGTTGAAATACTCGATATTGCACCATTTCAATTGTAAAAGGCCAGTTCTGAAAAGAAGTCAACAAGACATGTGCATGACTGCTGCAAAACCAGGGCTTTGTGCTGCATGGCCTCTAAAACTATGGGCCAAGCGACTAAAGTTGATGTTAATTTGACTAGAGGAAGCCTCTGAAACATGGCCTTAGCTCTTTTAGAGAAGTTGGTTTCAAGCGTGAGCTGAAGTTGGACAAGACAGATGAGGTGGTGGTAGCTATAAATTTTTGAAGGAGTGCATGTCCTGTACAAGCAGTTACTTCACCAACGAACTGATTTCATAATAGGCATTGTAATGCTTGGAAACCAGGATTTTAAGAATGATTTATGGCTATTTGTGCCATCGCTCCTCAGAACCGTACATCTTTGTGGCTTAGGTATGTAGTCTTCAAATTTCTGGGGGTGGGATAATTCTTTTTACGTGGGTGGTTGTACTACTAGAGATAAAAATTTGTTGAACTTTAATCATTATATAGTTCCACAATGAGTTGTGTAAATATACATGTAATATTTGCATGAACAATACACAGAATTACCATCAGATGTAGCTTTCTTAAAATTTTGATGTGGCATGTCAATAATATTCTTTTGCCACTTCCAAAAAACTTTGCATTCAATGATCATATTAGTGTTTATCCTACAACTTCCTCATATGCGGGCAGTTGGTTGTGACTTGAATTCCATTACATCTATTTAAGATCCGTTTGCACAGCTTTTCCTAAAATCACTTTTGAGGTTAAATTTTCACTTGATCTAAGAGGAGGAATGATAATCACTTTTAAACAACTTGAAGGATGATAGGATACATGATCAAATTTCCATACTACTAGTGATTGTAGCAAAAGTTATGAGGCCCCAACTTTTACCATAATCACTTTTAGTATGAAAATGTTGTCATGTGAAGACATGGTTTGAATATAATTTAAAAGAGATACATGAATAAATAGTTTTTCAAAAATTATTTTAGCATAAGTTAACGCAAACGGGCTATTAGTATTTACAAGCAATAGTTCTGAAATACTGTGAAGGGTAGAAATTGAGTAGTTTATTCTTTGATATGGGATCACTTTTGCATATGGCTGAAATACTGTGAGTTCCTCTTTACTTGCATTTTTTTTATTGTTCATTTTTTTTTTTTTCCAAAGAAAGAAATATTGGATTTCCCTTTAGTTGATAGTTTTTAATACTTGGCAACACCGTAAATTCATTTTGCTCTGAGTTTCTGCGAACTGGCTTTTTTGTAATTTAACACCCCCACAACCCCCCGCACCTAATAAAAAAGAAAATGCTAATTGTCCTGTATCTTCATCTTGTTTTTACTTCATGTGCTATTTGTCATATCATAAAACTCTTTGTTTTTATCTCATATTGATTATTGATAAAGATAAGATAATTTATATGAGAATCCCGCCTTTTCTTCTTCTTCTCCTTCTTTCTGCCGGCGGCGGCTTCTTCTTCTTCTTCTTTATTGCTTCTATTTCACTGTCCTTATATTTTTTTTTTCTTGTTTTTTGCTATATAGGTATCCTATGCCAGCTTGCGCGCACCAGACTAAATTCTGCACCCCGAACAAAGCTTTCGAAACAAGGCTTGCGTCTTGCGGTCCGTGGGCCAAGATATTAGTAGTTATTGGGAGTCGAACTCAGGACCAAGGGACTTGATACACCCTTAGCCCTGCTTTCTCAACCTCTAAGCTATCCACCCTTGGGTTTCCTTATATTTTTACTGTCCTTATAGAAGACAGTGAAAATATACCAAACAGTAAAAATACAATGAAAATAAGAAAAAAAACATGGTGAAAATAATAAAAACATAGAAAAAAAACAGTGAAATTGATAAAAACACTGACGTTTTTACTGTGTTCTACATTTTCACTGTTGGATGGGAAACGGAAACGGACATGGGAAATGGAAACGGAAATGTGTGCGGAACGCCTAACACCGCTCATTAAAAAAAAAAAAAAGGGGACAACTTACTGCTGCTCTGTTTTCAGGATTTTGGCTTGAATTCATCTTGTTTTGTGCTTGACAGGGGTTCCAGCATATTAGTGCAGAAGATTTAATTTGTGCGCGCGCGCATATTTGTATGCATACATCCCCATTAGATGATGCCAAAAACATCCGAGTCAGGTAAAAGTGGTCCATGGCCTAGAAGGTTTAATTGGAGCTATATAATTACAGAAAATTGCCCGATTACATCTTCTCTGTCAAAATGCTACAAAGAAAAATAGCCCACCATAGACCTTGCCAAAGAAATTAACTCCAATCCTTTCGTATGTTAAAAAACTAGGGTTTTTCCGCTCAGATAACTTCACTAGATTTACAGACTGTTCCTACCCTAAATCACGAACTAAATGCATAAATTATGGGAAGAAGAAGGAAATACATCAAATCTGGAAAACCACATTGTCTCTTAAAGTTTGTGTTGAGGTAGTAATGATTTGGCATAGGGGAGCTCGGAATCTGAGGCATGACCGGACGATGTTCTCCGTATTTTTGGACTCATTGCCATTAGCTGGCTTTCAGAACTCATTCTCATACTACGTCCGCAGGGGGTGATTTGTGGAGGCCTTACTGATCGTCCACTTGGTGTCCCTGTAAAATTCAAAGTTAGTAAAAAAATATTATTCATATTTTTTTTGTTTACTGATTCTGTAGATCAGTGTACAACAGAGGCAAGGACATCAAAATAAGAGAAATGTTATACCATCTAACTAAATGCTGCAATATTACAAAAACCTTAACCAATGCGAAGTGGCTGATGGCTTAATCCATTTCTGAGGATTATTCGGGCTGAAAGTCCAAATACCATGTTGCAAAAAGCAGAAAAGTATTTTATATGCTTTTGTTTACTGTTGTTGCTTCTATATGTTTTAGAAGACTTAAATCAACAAACTATCCTCTCTTTTTCTTTTCTTCTTTTTTTTTTCCTTAAAATTTTTTTGTTCATGGTGATCAAAAATTTGTGTCTAATGTTATATAGATGAGAGAACCACCCATAACAAAATTCAGATAATTTGCATGGTGATTACTGTTCAATGGTTGTTAGAAGACATAAATACCACCTAGTGCAGCAGAGGAGCACCATTATAGATGTTATTGTGAGTATTTCATAGAGAATTTACATGCCCAATTATGTGAAAAAACTATTAGAAATTTCATTACAAGTCATTTTCGAGGATGTAGAAGCCTTTCTTACTTGAATCTGCTCCCAAAGAATCATTAAGGTACGTAGATAACTGCCCACAATCTCTGTCACTGGTTTCCATTCTTGTTCCAAAATTTGAAAAGTGTAAACTCTCGTCTCTATTTCAAATTATTATTTTTTTTGAAATTGAAGGATTCTGGTTTCCTAGCTCTCAATTATTGTGTTAGTGAGAAACTATTTTGAGCTTTGTGTGAAATTTGTCTTAGTTCCTGCTGTTTTAGACTTTTAAGCTGTGAGCAAAAATGACTGATATATCTATCAAAATTCACCAAGAACAGCGGCCAGGTATAAATAATATGAAAGTTACCTGATTTGTTTGCTTTCACATCCAAGGATTTCTTCAATGGCAGAATTTTCTTGTTCATAGCTTCAGCAGAAACTAAAGACTTCTTTTCGGTTACCAAGGGGAAGGAATCATCCACCATAATCACATTTTCATCCCCCCAAATGGAAGCTCCTTCACTCACTGATTCTGAATTATCTTTAAGACTAGCATTTGTCTTCTCTCTCTCCACCATTCTGTAGACAAACATCTGAAATGGGATGTGTGATACCGGTGATGGCTTTGAATTCCCCCACGAAGGGAACGTTTTTAAAATACCTGCCTCGATATCACAGTAATCTACCAGTGGCATTGGTGGGTCTGGTTGGCTGTGATCAGGGTTCATCGCTAGGAACCGTTTTATATAGCGAAGAATCCTGCAGATGGATGAGAAACTCGGCCGTTGATTTGGGTCAGTATGCCAACATCTCTTTGTCAAGTTTGTCAGGTATTTTGGCGAAGGGAAAGGGAACAGTGGCCTCTCCCCCGCCCTAATGTTTCGACTCATTTTGTCTCCTTGAAGATGCCCGTCTTCGAAAGGAACTTTCCCTGTCAAAAGCTCAAAGCAAACCATTCCAAAGCTGTACACATCAGATTTTTCTGTGTACCTGCAATTCCCACTACTTCCCACCTGTTCCTGCTCTGCTAGAACTTCTGGTGCATACCAGATGAATGGATGGGTCCCATTTTGATTCAGAGAGTTTTTTTGGGCCAAGTCCTTAGTGGAATCAGGGCCAAATCCTGACACTTTAGCATGCAAATACCCTTCTGTAGATATGCTTCTTGCCTTTACAAGAATGTTAGAAGGATTTAAATCTCCATGGTAGATTTTCTTCGAATGAAGATATTCCATTCCTCTAGCAATCTGAAGCATGAGATCAACTGCAACAGGAATAGAAAGTGGAATTCGTTTCCTCGGGCCACTAATCTCTTTGATGTAGTTGCGGAGATCCCTGCTCATCAGTTCCATAACCAGAAAACACTCTTTCCTTTCCTCGTCCGTAAACCCACAAAGGAAGCACATTATATTTGAGTGGGAGAGCGATAACAGTCGAGAAATCTCAGGAATCATCGGTTCAATTTCCCCAAAAAAGTGCCTTAGGACAAAGCTTTCACCCAACCAGAGGATCTCCTTATACTGGCTACCATTCCCCAACCGTCGCCTCACCTGGTAATCCTTAGAACCCACTAAGATTGAACATGGCAAAAGTTTCCCATTCAAAGGCTCTGACCCATCCAAGTTTTGGCATAAGAGATCAATGAGCCGATTCTCGTACTTTGAAGAACTCATTGAACCCGATATTCTCTTCTCCTGGATTTTATTGAGGAGAACCCATCTATCTTCCTTCCAAACTGTGTCTAATCTATTGCTGAAATCCTGAGAAACCAAATACTGCTTCCCAAATTTCCACTGAAACAATTTGGGGTCTTTCCACTCTCTTAGGTATTTTATTGAATACGTGAACCGCTTCTTTTGTGTCTCATCCTGATCCCACCCAGAGATTTCTCCGGCCAGTTCGATCGACTCGATGACAATAGGAATGCAACAGAGCAAGTTGTGAATGTAATATTCAACACAGTCTGTGTTCTGGTAAAGGGTAATGGCTTTAGCCCACCAGTCCTTGGTTTCTAAGCTATGTCTAATGTAGAGTTCTCCTTCTTTTAATATTCTGTGAAGCTCCCTCAATGGCTGTTCAAGAATTCTCCATTTCGTGTGTTTCTCTTCAAATCTCAGGTTCTGTCTCATCTCCTCTGCGATTGAATCGTAAGCAAAACTGAAGATATCAAGCAGCAAAGAGCATTGCCGCCTATTGATTTGGATATCTTCTCTAAACACCATTAAAGCCTTTAAACTTCCTACGACCTCGCCAATCTGCCGAAATTGCTCCATTTACGATTCAAAATACGAAGATCTGTACGTGGGTATTGCAATTAAGAATTTGAAAAATGACATTAAATTCAGAGTATGAACCAGAGATTAAGATGATGTATGAACCAGAGAAAGCTTGAGATTGGCAATTTCCTATATCGGATTATGAAAAAAAAGCCAACGAGGATGTGCCGGAGAAAAACGCCGATTTCCGTTGGATTCTGACGAACCCAACAGAAATTTCAACAAACCCAATCGAATTGTCTGAAATTCCTTCACCACCATCCAAAAGAACTGGAAATCAAGAACTTGAATACTTGAAAAAAGAAACCTACCAAGACTCTTGAATCAGCGAAAAAATGATGAAAAATTTAGAGTTCTCTCTTTCTTTCTTCTGTTTTTCCTGGGGAAATTGCAATTGAAAATTTTGTGGGGAAGTGTATTGGTGCTGGGATCTGTAGCCCAACACTTGTCGAGCTTGTTTTGGTGGGGTTTAAGGTCCGTTTTGCGTGCGGTTATAGTTCCCGCGAGTTTCGACTTTTTCAAGTTACAAATTTAGCAATACCTGTAACTCAACCGTTTTTACGGATTGCTGCTTACTATACGCGCTTCGCTTTTTCCTGCTCTGTACAGACAACAGCTTGACCAATGCCCCCTGCCCCTTTCACTCTAATGCCTGTGGGAAAATGTGCTTTATTTTAGAGATGTCAATAATTTAAAATTTCTTAAAGTGATAAAGACGCAGTGGCATGATGTCACTAGCTGCCTGAAAAGTGTTCGGATTTGTTGGTGAGCAGTAGTTTGCTCACCAGCTGGTGAGTAGCCGGTGAGATCGCAACACGTCAGCGAATGCCCAAATTCAAGGGCCCAAGCTCGAAACGCTCATGGCAGCAGTCGTTTTGGCCCAAACGTCACTTGCCAGCTTCCCCTTTAACCCCGTTAACCCCGTTAACCTTGAAATTTTTTGAAAAATTTCAGATTCGATCTTGTTCAAAAATCCCGCTCAATCAGGCACATAAATCCCATTCTCTCTGTCATCACCCAAATTTCTTCTCTCCCTCTCCTCCATCTCTTAATTTCTTGCTCCATTTCTCTCTTTACCCAAATTTATTCTCTCTCCTATTGTACTCCATATTTCTTGCTCATTTTCTCTCGTACCAAACATTGCTTGTTTTATCTAGAGGTACAGCCAACTCTTCTCAAGAATAGAGTAGCTTCTCGAGAATGGATGCCTATCTCTATCTCTCCACCTACATCGAAAAAAAAAAAAAAAAAAA